>VZTI01000074.1:0-24509 GCA_013397865.1 Struthidea cinerea
TGGCGGTCCGTGCCGGGCCGGCCCGGGCGGGGCGGCAGGTGGCGTGGATGGCGCTTTGGAAAGGGGCGGGCGGTGGCGCAGGCGGATGCTGCGCTCGCTCCTCCTCCTCCGTCGTCGCCGCAGCCGCCGCCTCCTGCGCCTCCTCGTATCGCGGCGGTGGCGGGCAGGCTCCGGCCGCGGCCCCGCAGCTTCTCGCCGAGGCGGCGCGGCCTCCGCTCCCTCCCTCCTTGCCTCGGTCGCTGCCCGGCCCCGGCGCGATGTCGGGCGGCGCGTCTAGCGCCCCTAAGCCCCTCCCGTCCTCCGGGCCCAAGTCGCTGCGGGAGATGCCGCATCCCCTGGCCACGTCCAGCAGCGAGGAGATGGGGCCGGCGCTCACCCCCAGCCCCGACCTGCTCTTGCCCCGCAGCATCGCCGACAAGGTACGGCCTGGGGGAAGGGGGCACGGCATTTGAGTGGGCCTCTGGTGTTGAAGGGGTCTCTGCATTGAAGGAGAGCGGGGAGAAGGGCTGTGTGTGTATTTCCTGACACATCCCTTTTACCGGCTTCGTCTCCCCGCGGGGAGATGAAGCCCTGGGCGCTGCTGACAACCATTGCAAGAGCCCAGAGCGGTTCGGGGGGGAGAAGGCATCGTGTCCCTTGCTGCGAGGGACCGGCTGGTGGTCGCGCTGTCACCGGAGGGTTGCGAGAGGCAATATTTTACTTACTGTATCTACCTGTGGCTCACGCCGTCTACAGATAGGTGTAAATTTTTCAGGAATTGCTGCAGCTCATTTCCTGTCTCCTTTCTGTAAGCCCTCACGGGGAAGGCTTGGACCTGGCATTGTTTCCTTATCATCAACTTGTCTGTGATTGTTCTTTCCAGTCTGAACTCCTGCTCACTTCTTCCTAGCACTAATACAGACGGTGCTCTGCAGGAGTATTGATGTCCGGTCTCCCTTTCCTAGCTCTGGCGTGTGTTCGCAGGACGCTAGTGAACTCTGTGAAGTGCCTTCTGCGTGGTGATAATTCGGTAGTGGCAGTACAGCACTGCTGATACATTAGCTACACTTGCAAGGACTTGGTATCTCTGTAGACAAGACTTCCTGAAATTTTTAAGGTAGGATTTCTTGGGAGCAAGAACTGCAAGGAGTGATACGGGCTCGAAAGCAGTTCTGGCACAGCTGGTTTGTGCATGCAAGGTGTTACTGAGTTGCTGGTGGCAAGAAGTGCTTCTTCTATGGCTATTGTCTTGGGGAGTATGGAGCTGCTTCTGGGTAGGATGGATCCCCTAGGCTCCAAAAGCCTTGAGGCTGTCAGCAGTATCTGGCCTGATGCACTCCCATGCTACAGGATAGTGAGTCAAGGTAGCCTGGCCTCTTCCATATTTCACCATCTGTTGTGTGCAGCTGTGATGTAGGGATTCAGCACTTCTTCCTGCCCATGTAAGGAGTCCTTTCCTTGAACATTCGCCCACTGTTGCTCTAGTGAGAAGTAAGGCTTACCTTCTCTTCAGGATCTTATGCCTTCATCTAAGAAATTAGTCAGAGTTGGTGACCTGCTGAGAAAAGGGTATGTGACTAAGATGGGGTAGAAATTGTGGAGGTTTTTGTCTCTAATAGATTGGTTTAATCATGTAACTAGGTTATTGTCTGGCAAACTTGTAGCAGTGGAAATTGGCAGCTGCCTTCACAAATCTTGCAGCGGAGGAGCTGCACCTCTTAGCACGGTCCGTCCACATTGCTGGATAGCTGGTTAGAAGCAGTGTTCTGAGGAGTTACTCACGTTACCCTGTAACGTCTTGTCTCAGTTGCCTTAAAGAACTTCTTTGCTTTTGGAGTGTAAGCAAGCTTCTCTCTACTTTACTGCTTTGAGGTTTTGAGAAGTGTATCAGTATTCCTTACAACCTCGGAGCAGAAATAACTCCCTAGCCTCGGCTGTGGTCAGCTAACATCTCGTAAGTAGGAAAGTTCTTGCCCAGTTTTTCTGTCAGCAATAGAAATGAAATCCACCTTCCCGTGCCCTGTATGTAGTGCCATCCTGTTCTAGGCACTTGGCAGCGTAGAAGTACTGTAAAAGGCAGAGCAAAGGTGGCTGTGGTAAGTGATGTTTAGACTTGAGAGCAGTTCTGTGCTTGACCTGGAAATGGCACTAGGCTATGATCCTTGCAGAATAAAAGGATATCCAGTAGGAAGAGAATATAATTTTTTTTTTCCTTCTAGCTGAATTAGCAGAAAAAGCCAAATGTCTTATCCTCTTGTGGAAGGAGATCAACAGCTCTGCTGTGTATGGGATGTACCTTCTTCAGCTTAATACTTCACACGCTGGCAAGAAAAAAAAATGCGTTAACTTCTTTCCCACCTTAGAAGAAAAATTCAGTAGACAGGTGTTCCTAACTTTAAGGCAGTGCTTGCAGTGTGTATTGAGTAGTCTACGGAGGGAGTATGGTAAGAGGAGGTAAGCAGGTAAAACCGCTTTTTGGGTGGTTTGTATGTCTCAGTCTCAGAATCATGGAATGGTCTGGGTTGGAAGGGAGCTCAATGGTGATCTAGTCCAACCCCCATGCTGCAGACAGGGACACCTCTCACTAGACCAGGTTGCTCAGAGCTCCATCCAGCCTGGCCTTGAACACTTCCAGTGTTGGTCTTAAAAATCTTAATCTCTGATGGTGGAGTATTGATCTTTTGAGAGACAGGCTCACTAATCTGGTAACAATGCTGAGTAACTTCAGTAACTGAGTAACAAAGGGAGGTCAGCATTCAAGTCTGATTTAGGCTTAAAGCTCTGCAGTTATTTATTGATTCTTGAGTAGGAGCTGTTCTAATATTCTCTCTGGCCTTTTGGGAGAGTCTGGTGGAGATTGGTACTGTACAAGTTTTGGTCCGAGTCTCCTGCTTCAAAGTGTCTTTGAGTCAGATTCTTTAAGGACAATTCTCCATATCCAGACCTGTACTAGGATATCCCTTTGGGAAGAGGGCTAGTGACAATAGCTGGCCCATCACCATGAAGTGGATAATTTGCTTTTTCTGGGTTCCTCATGTTTTCTCTGAGCAAATGCTTCCTAAAATCTGCTGCGAGCTACAAGTACCTAAGACTGAAATCCTCTCAGTGGAGAAAGTTCAGAAGTAAAGGGAGGTTTTCTGCCCATAAGGTGCTTCAATTTTCGCTGCCACAGATGTGTAGCTTCAAGTGGCTGAACCTCTGCCATGCTTTGTATTCTTTAAAACATGTTTTTTCTTACTTTTTTTTGATCCATTGAGTAAGAACACCACTTCAGGGTCAGAGAAACCTGGGGGATAGGAATACCTGCCTGTGTGTCTCCTTTTGGATTTTGATTCAAATATGGGAATAATGTAGTAGTTCAGAGCCTGTGTAACTTTAAAGTCTCATAAACCTTAGGTTGCTGTTCAAGAACAGTGGCTAATGCTACTAGAGCAGTAGATCATGGGAAAGGGAAGGCAAATCTTTTGTGCTGTTTACTGAGGCCATCTAAGTAGACTAGTCTCAAGTTTTCTGAATCCTAAGAAGAGGGCTGCAGAACTTTTGTTGTCTGAAGTAGTGTCTTCATCCTGACTTGTAGTGGGCGATAGTTTTAGGAACCAGGACACCTTGACTTTTGACAGCACCTTACCTCTTAAATGAAAGGACATTTTAGCTAAGTACTTGACTTTCACCGTGATGCTGCAGGAAACATGAAACACTTGAGTTGTAGATTCTTGTTTCTGAAGCATTTATATATTGGCCATGTGTTTCTATAAAGATCTTTCTCTTCCCCTAACATCTAATTTCATAAAACATTGTCTCGACACCTGACCACCGTGAGTGTCTTTGAGTTTATTCTCCCTTTACCCTTGCTAGCTTTCAGACAAGGAGACACTTAAAGCTGAACCTGAGTGCTACCACGTTTGTTGTGTTTTGGGTTTTTTCCTTTTATTTAGTTGGGTTTTTTAAACATCAGGTGACGGGAGAAACACGAAGCAGAAAACGATTCCTCAAGTTGCACGGCAGGTTTAGTCGTAGAGTTAGTTGTAAAACTGAGGTCTTTCTGGTTTAGATTTTGGAACACATGCAAGCTAATTGAGATCTGGTTTTCAGAGCAGATCCTCTGCTGAGGAGGGCAAGACAAATGGGGAAGTGTCTGTGGATTTCTCTCTGCCTTTTCCTTTTTAAAAAAGACGGAAGTTCTGCTTGCACATGACTACTTGACTCCAATGCACAAGTTTTGTGCACTAGGACAAACACTTCGACAGTGAGGAGAAAGGCAGTATTAATAGGTTACTGAGTTCGGAGCAGAGGTGAGAAGTAGATGGTATTTTGCTTTGTGAAGAGTCAGTTTCAGTCCCCCTGAGGCTGTGCAGATTTAACAGGCTGCTGCTAAGAGTTGGAAGTGCCAGGCTGTGTGGAGTTAGAAAGCAAGTGTTCTGTATGGCTTAGTTCTGCTGTTGTCTAGCTGTGGTCTCTCTAGACTTGTATCATCTAATAAGAGTATCTTCCTAACACAGTGGTCTTGGCTGTTCTTGCTGTGGTCTGCCTTGAGACTGGCAGCTATCTGATAAGAGTCCTGATTCACATCACTGGTTTCTTGCCAAGGGCTCCAAAAGCTTTCATATTCCACCTGTCCTAGGACTCAGACTCCGTTGTCCTTTTTCAGACATCTCTGACTACTTGTGTACTTGTGTACTTGTGGCCAGCTACCTGTAACTTTCTCACCTTTTTTCTTGGAAACTCTGCATACCTTGCATTTACCTCTGTTAACTCTGTACAGCTGATGGGAGCTTCAAGGCTGTTTTACAGGTAGTATATCAAGCAGATACCAGAGGTGATGTGGAATACCAGGCTTGCAGTGAATGCTTAGCTTGAATTTGCTAGTTCATGGAGATGAACTTTAAAACTCCTACGGCAAACTTCTGATTACTAACTGAAAACTTTTGTTTGCATGCTCCTCTGCTCCCAAGTTACCACCCTGGTGAATTCCTAGAGTTCTTATTAGCACCTGATCAAATAGAAGTACTTGGTGTTTGCTGGAGTGCTGTTACATAGCACTTGTTCTGAAAGGGAGCCTGGCATCTCTCCAACTCAAAAAATGTACTGGGAGTCTGAAGCTCTTCTTCCAGCCTCCTTGGTTGCTATTTTATAATTACTGCTCTTAACTTTATCCACCCACAGATGAAACCAGTTTGCAGTATAATCTGAAAATTTAAAACAGATCTGCCTGAGCTTATACAAACTTCTTCCTTCTCTGACTAGAAGAGAACTTAGACCGGCACCATGTATTGTTTTTAAAGGAAGCTGGAGGTAAATTCTCAGTTGTGGGAGAGACCGAAGACTGCAGAAAGTCAAACCGAAGTTGGTGAACTTGGGAAACAATGTCAGTATGGATGGGTTGATCTCGGTTCCTATCTGCAGGGATGGAAAAATGACAGCCACAGTGAAGTTGAGGCTGGAAGGCACTTCTTCATATTGTCTAGTCCAACCTCTTGGCTCAGATAGAGCAGGCTGCCCAGGATGTTGTGAAGTTGTTTTTTAAACAGCTCTCTGAGCATCCTGTTCCTTCATCCAGTCACCCACAAAGTAAAATATCTTTGTCATGTTTAAGTGAAACTTCCAGTATTTTAATTTTCACTAAAAAGAGTCTGTCACTTCCTTCTGTACACCCTTCCATCAAATATTTATCCTTATTGATAAGATTCCCCGAGCACTATTATCTCCAGGCTGTTTGCTGTCTTTGCCTTGAGGCATGTTGTTGGCTCTTGGTCAACTTTTTCATCAGTGTCTGTGAGGTTGTTTTTCCTTCCCTGTGCCAAACTGCATTTCAGCCAATCAGCCTCCAGCACATACTGCTGGATGGGGTTGCTCCTGGCAGGTGTAGGACTTTGCGTTTCCTTTTGTTGAATTTTTTTGAGGTATCCCACAGCCCATTTCTCCAGCCTGCTAAGGTCTTCCTGAATGACAGCACAAGCATCTGATGTATGAAGCACTCTGTACAGTTGTATACTCTCAGTACACTTGCTGAGCATGTACCCTGTTCCATCATTTAGATCATTAATGATGGTGTTAAAACAGTAGTGGCTCTAATTCTCTCTGATGATTTACACCATTTGGAATTTGTGGGATCACAATGCTTTGAGCCCAGCAGTTCAGCCAGTTTTCAGTCCACTTTGCTGTACATCTATCTGCCTCATCAGATTGTCTAGGATTGTGTTATGAGAGATTTTGTTGAAAGCCCTCTTAAAGTTGAACTGTTTTTAGCTGTCCTCTTGCACACCAGCCCAGTGATATCTTCATCGCAGGCAGGCATTGAGCTGGTTAAGCATGACTCCCTTAAGTCCTTGCTGACTTCTCATCATCACGTGCTTTGTGTGTTTGGAAGTGGTTTCTGATATTTGCTTGACCATTTTCCAGGGATTGAGGTGAAGTTGCCTGTCGTGTAGTTCCCTGTATCCTTTCTGAAGACAGGAGTGAGCCGTGTTCCCTAGGCCAGAAAGCTTCTAGGTGCAGGCGGTTGTCTGCCACATGCTTCTTAAGTAGGCCATCAGCTCTCAAAGGCTGAGCTTGGTTGTCATCTTGTTTAAAGGAACTGCTGTTTCTTCTCCTGTTGCACTGTGTGTGTGCATGCTCTTTTCTAGTCTTCTGATTAAAAGATCTTACTTAAACCTAGCATGGCTTTCAGCATGTCATCAGTGCTCTATCCACAGTCAGGCTGCTGGCTGAAGCCAGTTTCCTGTCTTTCATTATAGTGGTAACTAGAGCTGCTTTCTGTAGCTATTTCATCTCTCAAACTTGTAATACCACTTGGGTAGGTTAATACCACAGTATCCTACTGAAAAGATAGAATGTTTGTCTTTTTTTTCCTTGTAGCCTCTCTGAGGTTTGATGGTGTAGAAGCAAACTATAAGAGCACATTGGTGCTCTTACTTACGGTTGCCTTCACTTGTAGAAATGGGAAAGGGTGCTTTCATGGTATTTTACACCATAGGTGCTCTAGTACTGTTGTAAAACTCAGTGGTCTCTTTATGAAATGTAACTACAGCGAGTTTTTTGAATTGGCAATTCACCTCTCTTCTGAACAAGATGAAGGATAGCTAGCAAGTTGGAACAAACACTTGCATAAGCATAACTATCTTAGTACCGTTACATTTTCAATCTCTCCCGGTAAAGCTAAACATAGCTTCTACTGTATAACAGTATTATTACTTTGTGGTTCTTCCTTCAACTTAATGGAGGGAGGGGTGTATACTTTAAGGCTGAATTCAGTGTTGCACAGCTTTCATAATCTTTTCAACAGGATTTCTTCATACATGACGAGACAGAGTATTGAAAACAGATATTCAGAGCATACGGGTTTCAGAAGGATGAGGCTTGGCAATAACTTGTCAGCCATGGTGGAAAAAGTTGTGCTCGGTGGTCAGAAGGAATCCTCAGGGCTGCCTGTGCTGGAGTGCCTTAAACTTACCCAAGTAGCTGAATGCTTTCTGAGCTCATTCATGGATTGAATGGGATAACGACTTGATAACGAAGTTCTCTTATTACAGTTGTGTGGGCACCTCCTCCTACTATCAGTGCCTTAGGCAGCATGTCCCTGTAATTGATGGTGGGAGGGTCAGAGAATAGAGGAGCTAAGATTTGCTGTTGACACACTCATCTGGGAGACCTTGGTTCCTAGATTAATGGGCAAACTGTTGTCCTGGTGTCTTCTAGCATTGTGGTGTATGCTTGTGGTATCTGAAACAGATGGTCTGGCTGTCACATGAGCCAGTCTGCTCCTGCTCTGAGTTGAGAGACTGGTCTCTGTAAAGTAGGTCAGGAGACAAGGCAGGGAGCTCTTTTGGTGCAGTGGGACTTAGTGCTGCTACAAGATCTACTTGCCACAACTGAAGTGCGTCTTTGAGATTGTAACTTGTATGTGCTTTCAGTCTGCAGAAGACTTTTAATAAGTCGATTAAAAATGGCATTTTATCTTGCGTATTTCTCAGAAATAACTTTACTGAGACTTGCTCTCTGCTGACCTTGAGCAAGATCTTAAGTGCTGAGCTGTACTGACTCCTTAAGCTGTGACTGAGTTGACTGCCTGAGCCTGGGTGCCAGCGCAGCTGAGATTTCCAAGTTATTGTGGCTGGGGAAAACTGCTCCCATCACTCGGATGTAGTGGGGAAGAAAGGTCTGAACTCCATGGCATCTACAACTATGAAGTAAAATCTGTGTAAAGTTACTCTTAGTGAATTATTGAAAAACAAAGGGGAACATTTTCTTTCCAGTTACTAAGGGCAATAAGTGACAGCAAGGTAGCTACTAGCAATACTGCAATTACCAACTGAAGATGGAAAAAAAAATCAGTAAGCTGCAATTATTTTAACGAGTTAGCATTTTCCAGAGCCAGTCCAGCCTAAATGGCCTTCAAAAAGGGTGAGAAGGGAGACCCAGAGGGAACTACTGACTACTCAGTTTCACCTCAATCCCTAAGAAGGGTTGTGGAACAACTAATTGTGGTAGCCATCTTTATCCACAGGGAGGACAAGAAGGTGATTAGGACTAGTCAACATGGTAAATCATTCTTGACCAACCTGATTCCCTGCTGTGAAGAAACAGCTGCCTGGATAGATGAGGGGAGGGCAGTGGATGTTGTCTTCAGCAAGGCTTCCAGCTCTGTCTCTTACAACATCCTCATAGGCAAACTCGGAAAGAGTGGACTGGATGAGTGGACAGGGAGGTGGATTGAGAACTGGCTGAACAGCAGATCCCAGAGGTCATAATCAGTCGGACAGGGTCCAGTTGGAGGCCTGTTCCTAGTGGTATCTCCCAAGGTTCAGTACTGTGCCTGTTTAACTTATCCATCAGTGACTTGGATGAAGGGGCAGAGGCCTCCTCAGCAATGTCACTGACTACACAAAGCTGGGAGGAGTGGCCGATACCCCAGGGTACCGTGCAGCCCTTCAGAAGGACCTCGACAGGCTGGAGAGACGGGCAGAGAGGAACCTGCTGAAATTCAGCAAAGGCAAATGCAGGGTCCTGCACCTGGGGAGGAACAACCCCAGGCACCAGCACAGGCTGGGGGTGAGCTGCTGGAAAGCAGCTCTGTGGAGAAGGAGCTGGGGGTGCTGGTGGACAACGAGCTCTCCATGAGCCAGCAGTGTGCCCTGGTGGCCAAGAAGGCCAGTGACANATGCTGTGTCTGGTTCTGGGCTCCTCAGTACAAGAAAGGCATGGAGCTCCTGGAGCAGGTCCAGCAGAAGGCAAAAAAGAGGATTAAGGGACTGGGGCATCTTTCTTATGAGGAAAGGCTGAAGGAGCTGGGGCTTTTCAGCCTTGAGAAGAGACAACAGAGAGGATCTCATCAATGTCTATGAGTATCTGAAGGGAGGGTGTCAAGAGGATGGACCAGGCTCCTCCCAGTGGTGCCAAGCAATAGGGCAAAGACCAGTGGGCAAACAGATGCACAAGAAGTTCCAGCTGAATATGAGGAGGAACTTTACTGTATGAGAGATGGAGCATTGGACAAGTTGCTCAGAGAGGTTGTGGAGTTCCCCTCACTAGAGATATTCAAGAACTGTCTGGATGCAATCCTGTGCAACATGCTCTAGGTTAACCCTGCTTGAGCAGGGAGGTTGGGCCAGATGACCCAATGTGATCCCTTCTGTGATTCTGTTTTTTGACAGATGAATTTATGGGAAAAATTCTACTTTCTAAATTGGGTGGGTCAACGGGTCGAAAGAGATGTCGCCTTCAGCTGTAAGTGAGGTTACAGTACCAAAACTGTTGATTCTTCACCAGATATTTCACTGAAATCAAGAGGTATCTATCAGAGTAAGCACTTAGGGGATATGGTTGGTGGAGCTAGCTGAAATGGTTCTGAAAATGAAGACAGTAATCTAAAGTTTATACAACAGGCAAGGAAAGAGTTTAGTCAACACCTGTGGTCAGAGTGGTCCTCAAAGCATAAATCCTCTTAGAGAGCGTTACTGTCTTACAGCCACATTTAGAGCTTCTACACTGCTTCTACACTGCTTACACTGTTACAGTAGATAAGATGCTACTGTGGAAGTGAAAGTGGTGTCTATAACCCTTAAAGATGGGTTTCTGCTTTGTCATTTTAGGTCTCTTGGTTGAAGACAACTACTACTTCAGTGTATGGGAGCAAAGACATGGCAAAAATGTGTAATACTCTGATTTGCAGGAAGATGTGGAAAATGTAAAATGTAAACTTGCTTCTAGATTATGCCTCAAATTACGGAGAGCAGACCCTACTGTGAGAGTGACAACCTCTTCCTGTCTTGGAGTGATCAATAGTATTACTAGTGCAGTGGTCTACAGTGTTACTAGTGATGGAAGGCTTACAGCAATGAAGGACATGCTTTTGTCGTGATTATCAGTCTGTGTCTGACTTCATGCTGAATTTAAGTCTGAAAAAGCTCCCCTGCTGTAATGTTTTCCTGTATAGTTTGCCTCACTTTTCCAGTCAGCTTGAATGATGCTGTTTATTCCTTGAAAGGGAATGCATTGCAGACAGGTGTTGCTGAGGGGCAGGGAAGCCTCCTCCCCATCACCAGTGCAGATGGGGTTAGCAGCAGGCACTTTCAGCTAACTCTGTGGTGAAAGCACTGGCATCTGAGAATGTCAAGTGATAGATTACCCTGATGATACTCAAACCCATGGTTTTCTGTGTGGAGCTGTTGCCTTTGCTATAGCTTTTTAGATGTTAGTATAAGGCAAATTGAGTGAAAATCTTCAATACTGGCAAGATGAAGTTGTGGTTTTTGGATTGTTGCCCAGAAAATCTGTGGAAATTTTTAATCAATGCCATTTATTGCCAGTGATCATTTTGACCTGTTCACAGTTTGTATGCTGACTTGCAGTGTGCTGACTAGTCTGCTTTTGGATCAGTATACTTCACTTGAAGCCATGTACTTCACTTGAAGCCATGTGTGCTAAATAACTTTTATATACCTTTGTGGCTGTGATAAGGCTAGACCAGTAACTAAAAGGTGTTCCTCTAGATAGATTAGTCTGTAGATCTCAAGTCCATCAGTCTCTATAGATAGTTTTCTTACTGAGAGGAAATACCGTGTGACTGCTTTTCCTTAGTTTTTCTCCTCAAAGCAGGGACTGAAGCAGTCGTGCTGTGTGGGTTTTGGTTTAGGGTTGGTTTTTTTTTTCTTCCAACAGATGAGCACTTCATTTATTTTGTACCTTTGAGAGCAAATGCCTTTCTACTGGAAAATATCTTGTATATCAGCGAATGTGATAGAGGGATATCGCTTAAATTGCACCCGCATATACTAACCCTGAGAGCTTCTTCAAGAATACACTCCTCCAACTCTTCCAGGGCATGAGATGTAAACATGAATACTCCCCTCTTATGTATCTTTGCCTCCGTTTCTTGCGCAGTGATACCTTGTCAGTCTGACTTGCTCTCACGAAATCTTCACTGGTCTGTGTCAGGAAAGCTAATGCAACTCATCTGAAACAGAGAGCATGAGGGAATACATTTTAGTGTATGCATATTCTATCTTGTTTAAATGAAATATTCACCAGGATAGTACAGTGCTTTCCAGCCCTCTTATGTCTTTCCCTCCTATTTCTTCTGTGTTTCTCCCCAATCCTTTACATCTGTTCACATTAAAAGAACTGTGATTATTACTGTTTGCTCTCGAAAGCCAAATTAACAGTTCGGTGACACTGGGTACCTAGATAACAGAGGCAACTAAACCTACTTCTAGAGAGCGAACAGAAAAAAAGCCAGACTTCTGCCATGGTATGTCTGCAGAGCTTTAACACAAAACTGTATGTCTCTAGAAGAAGGCAGTTTAGTTTGGACAAGCTTAATACGCTGTTTCATCTGTAATCAAATATAAATCTGGTTTCTTGGATTGGGAATGATTCCTAGTCATATGCAGGACTCAAGTTTTCCTGCTCATGGTCTGAAATCCTGGCTGCTGCTTTTCTATTTAGAAGTCAGAGCTCAGCTTCTGAAAATGAAGCTTTAAACAAAACACTGGGTGTGTTAGGCTTGTTTGTTAACAAGGTGCTCTTTAACATGTTAAAATGGTTTGTGGTGTTTCTGTGCATACAACTGCAGAATCCATGTAACAAACAATACTACTGAAACAAAATTCTTGCATACAGACATGGAACTTAGCAGAGCTAGAGGAGGTTAATAAATTCCATTATTTTCTAAATGTTTTTAAGGACATGTAGCTTCTGCCGTTTGTGGAGGCCTTTGAGCTCTGAAGATAGACTGGAATTGGTGCCTTCTGCTGAGGACTGTAGAAAGAACCTATGGCTCTTCTAAAGGAGTGTCCAAGTCTGCTGAAATCTTAAACTCTCTTGCTTTTCATCAGGTCATAAGCACTTTTGTACAACTTTCCGTGGCTTAAACTTAACTGAACTAATAGTGCTGGACAGTTGCCAAGCTGGCATTTTGCTTAGGAAGATAGATGCAGCTTTCTGCAAGGATTCAAGTGCTCTGAAAACAGATGTGAGAGCTAACCTTGTATCTGGAACTTTTTATGTCAAGAGAGTAGCTCATCCTGTGGATGTGTTAAAATACCTCTTGACATTTACCACATTAAGGAAGCTATGGCAATCTTGCAGTTACTCCTTGCACTTTCTTTCCTGTTCAAAGGATATGGGGGTGTACATGTCAGCTTCGTGGCAGTTAGTAAGTCAAAAGCATGTCGTATACCTTTACATTTTGCCTAATTAATGTCTGCTGCAAATAATAGCCCATTTCATCTTCCAGATGCCTGGCCTTCAAAGGCATTTGGCCTTTCATGCACAAAGCGGCACAGTAACACGCCTTATTACTAGTATTGAAAGTCTTGTCTTAACTGTCGTAAAACATCTATGAGATGCCGCTCACATTCATCATTTTCAGAGTCTAACCTGAACCACATTTAGGTTTAGAGTGGTGTTGCACAGTTCCCTTTCCAGACTAGGGAAAGAAGCCAGCCTATTATGGACTGTGAAAAGACAGATGTACAGCCAGACTGTATGAACAGATAGTCTGATGTGGTACTTCACACCTTCTTGTGACACTTGCCTTTGTCCTGGTGCACAGGAATGCTGAAACTAAGCTATATTGTAGCTGAGTTCCTAAAGACTTTAGCAGCAGAGGTAGAAGATAGCTTATAGCTCTGAAAATGCTGTTTGCCAGAATGTTTCTGTGCCCACATTCTTGTTCTGTTTACCTTAACTGTGATGACTTATGGGAAAACAAACCACAAAGTAAAATAATCCATCCTATGCAACTTGGCTGTTAATCTCAGAAATGAGGTGAGAATCCCGTGACCTACATGAGAAGGCTTGGAAAATGCTTGTGTCAACCATGTGGTGCCTCTATGAAGCTTGTTTCAGTGTTTCTCTGTCCAGCTGAAATGCAAAGAAGCACTGTTCCAAAAATGATACCTGTATACGCAAGAATGCTCCCAGGCCTTGAGTGGTACCAGGCTGCAGGCCACTGTGATTAGCTGTTGCATCTTAAATTCTTATTTTTTTTCAGGGATGCTGAGGAGCGTGTCTCTAGGCAACTCTGACCTGCAGGGCAGAAATATTAGTTCAAATGAACACCAGAGCAAAGTCACCAGACTCGTGGCTTGGCAGCATGTTGTACTTGGACGCCTATTTAAAATATTCTGAGAGCAAATTGATCTAGTCTTTATCTAGTGGATTTTTGGTTAGATGGGCAAAATACCAGTTGTACTGCTGAAACTTTAGAGATGAGGCGTGACCTTGTTAGACTGGGGGCTTTCTGCCCAGCCCTGCAGAGCCCACAGATTTGGTTCATAATACCCTTCATGGCTAAGAAGTGAAAATTTGGGCTTGTGGCCTCAGAAACCCAGCACTGTTCCTCATCTACTGACACATTTTAAGGTAAGAGCAAGACGAATTCCTTCTGATTTGTACTTACTCTGTATTGCTGTTAAAATGTCCTCTTACAGTCTGATTTTAGATGATTATTATAATGGAAACCACTGACCTCTTTGGAAAGTATCATCTTGTTCCTTGTAAGTACATCCACATAAATTGTACCATCCTTCCCATTACTGGAGAGGGATATCAGGAGCTGGCACATAGAACCACTTACCCTTTCCCAGGAGGGTAGGTCTAGCCTAGGAGTTGATTGTCACAGTTCTTCAGTTCTTGTCAAACAACAACTTAGCACTGTCTTATTTGTGCATCAGTGTAAGAACATGGGTATTCTTCCTGGAAATGAATAGGGTTTTTGGCGTTTAACTGCAGGGATATTTTATTTTTTTTTAAACGTAGTTGAGCATGACTGCCTTGTTCTTTCCATCCCTTCTGTGTCCACAGCATTCTGCCTTCTCTGCACTCTGTATCCCCACATTGGTGCCTTAAATTAACTGCTCAAAAGCAAGTGCAAGAGGCTGGGACATGTACTGCCTCAGACATGTCAAGAAGCAGAAGTGACCACTAGTAAATGAGGTCTGATGCTGCCGCCTGATAGAGAATGAAACCGAACATACATAAAGGGGAAGTAAATGCGTTTTCTTCCCTTGTTCTCTGTCTAGCTGGTATTGGATAATAGTCTTGTGTAGACTGAAATTTCACTGAACAGATGCTTAGTGGGGTCTTCTAATAGAATACTGTGCACAGATGAGCTAATCTAGGTGTACTGGAGGATGCAGAAGTGCTTTTTCTTTCTACATGGAGCTGACCTGTACAAAACATACCTACGTTCAAAATTTGCTGGGATTGGGACCAGGAGTGCTATGAACAGGTCTGTGAAAGCCAAGTTCATGTAAGCTTTTATAGTGCCCTCAGGAATGTTTATGTCTAAACCACTTCTGTCTTTCAGTCACTGGCTGCCATTCTTCTATGACTTACTATAATGTACTGAAGGCATGGAGATAAGAGCGTTCCAAAAACCAGCTGCAATTGTTGTGTGGAATTGTTGTCCACTTAACATGACTCTGTCTGTCATTGCGTCTCTGGGAAATGAATGGCAAAAAGCAATGGAACACCTTGAAATAGAAGGAGGAAGTGTACAGCACTCTGAATTTCGGAAGTGAAGCAATGAAGTTCTAGGAGCAGTACAGGCCTGGCTTTATGGTCTCTAAGTTGGGCAGGACTCTTTAGGGTTAAGTGTACCTCTTGCCTCTAAACAGCATTTCTAAATGTCTTACTGTCACACAATACTTGTTGAATGGGAGCAATGGGCACACAACTTCACATGGGTTCAGGCTAACCCTTTCCAGAGGTGAGTTCAAGCGTGCTTGGAAGACCTGGCTGAACCATGCCTTCTGCTTCCTCATGGACTGCTGCTTAGAGGGCAAAGCCATCTGGTTAAGCTGTACACTTGCTCAGGCAGGATAGGTGAAAACTAGCATTCAGTTTGTGGAAACTGTAATATTGACTAGGTGCCTGTAACTCGGCAGAAGACTCCACGGTCCTCACTTCACAATAAAACAATACCTACAGAATTTTAGACCCTTTTTTAGTATTTAAGGGTTGAGTCCTGGATGCTTTCTCTGGCATGCTGCTCCATGGGGGGAGGCTACCATCCAGAAGACTGAATACCAACCTCCTGAAGTTTTTACTTTATGTGGATCCAAACTACTCTGTAAATGGAGTAGTGGAAAATCTCCTGGGAGAAGATGACAACAGCTGGAAACTTCCCAACTCGTTTTAATCTCACATCCAGACTTCCAGTCTAAAAAATTCAGTTGAATTTTATATTTGGATGAAGTGAACTTCTTGATAGATTTAATATCTGTTTCTGGGCAGGCTGGCCAGTCAAGGTGTTTGGACAGCATGAGACAACAAACTGTATGTGAAGCAGCCTTACCAGATAGCAGCCTGCGTAGTTGGCAGGGTGCATTTCCAACACAGGCAGTTAGTTCCTACTTGCCTGGCTCTGTAGGATACCAAACATGTGCTGCTAAAATCGTCTGACTTATGTATCCATAAATTCAGTTGTCTTGGGGAATTCTAGAAACTTCATAGGAATGCATGAAGGGCCTGCCTTTGTGGTGGTTTTACAACTGTACAAAAGAGCCAAGTATTTACTCAGTAGTTCATGAACCTGGAAGTCTGAATGTCACACTGTATCTACTTCAGGTTGTGATCCAGGCCTTGCTACACCTTCACCTGACTTGCTTCAACACGTAACAAAACTATGAGACTATCCTGAGGCAGTGAGGGACAGAGACTAAGGATCTTTGCTGTTTACTTTAGAAAAAGCTTCAAAACTTGGGAAAATCTTTATGGATGCTTTCTAAGAAGTGAAGAATGTCTTGACAAAATGCGTCCTCCATGCCACCTTGCCTGGCTACCAGAAGCAGCCTCCCCTCCTCTCTGCTGTGGGACTGCTCAGCTTTATCGCAGACTGACTACTGTGAGTAGCAGGTGCTGTAACAAAAAGCTTTGTGAGCAGTAGGTACCTACTGTGACTTGGACTGTTCTGGTCTCTAATAATGCAGAGGGGTACTTAAAACATGGATGGGCAGCTACTTGGTGCACTAAAGGTGAAGCTGATGCATGAGCCACTGGCACTGAAGTCAGACACAGCTTGCCAGCTTGTTTATATAAAACAGGTAATACTAGCCAGTAGTTCAGATGCTTGTGCGTATGATAGTTAGAAAAAGGTAGAGGGTAGAAACACAGATTTCCTTTCCCACTACGCTCTACAAAACACTCTGCTTTCTGTGGTAAAAGCAGACTTACACAAAGGATGCAGTCTCGTTTCCACAACAGCAAAAAAAAAAAAAAAAAAAAAAAAAATTCCTTCAAGTCCCATGGGAGAAAGGTGGGGCAATTAACATGACAGGGAGGTACTCTGCTGGTAGGATCACAACCTGAGATATCTTGCTGGGGGAAATATGACCTGAGATATCTTGCTGGGAATTCTGCTGTCATACTTCAAAGCCTGCCTCTTTCTAGCAATAGCATAAGACTTCAGCAAAACTGATCCTGCCTACTGTTAAGTGAGGGTTCAGCAGCCATAAGCATCGTTTCTAGTGCTCTTAGCTAGGAGGTTCCACCCATTCAAGAGGAGAAATAGTTAGCTTCTGACTTGGCTTTCATCTACTGAAAACCAGCCAAGTAGCAGGGTATGATGGCAGCTGTGGCTGCCAGGGGAGGGAGGATCCTGCAAATGAGGCAGTATAGCACAGTAACAGATCATCCTTTCCCCACCACCACAGCTAGCTGCTCTCCTGGTCTGAACCACTGCTGGTACAGAAACTTTACTTGAGACACTTGAGTCCAGCCTTTAACACCTGAGACATTCCACAGGACCCATGACTGCAAGAACACACTCAAGTGCAATGAAGTGGATTCAAGCCTTCACAGACTTCTGCCCTGCTTAAAATGTGCAAAGCATACTCATATGATATTGTTACCTCCCAGCAGAATTGGTGAGGAAAGTGCTAACTTCATGCAACTGTCTGCGAGCTCCATCTTTGGTTCTTTTCTCTAGATTCTCATATTTTAAGCAGATTCCATTGTATTCTTTAAGCTCTCTTTTGGAAGAGTTTTCTTACAAGCTTTTGAGATCTTCTGTGGAACCAGGCTTAAGCTGTTTCTGCAAATTAATTGTCATAGTGGAAGCTTAGAATTTGACTGGCTGCAGTTCTGGCACAACTTGCACATTAATGTTTATTGCACATGGGCAATGATGAGCTGTCTTTTCCTTTTGAAAACAGAAACAGATTTTTCTCCAGCTACTGTGGTATCCCAAGGTTTGCTTTGCTTTTTACTCTGCTCAGCCAAATTCTCTTGTCTAGCTGAACTGCAGATTTTCTGAAGCCATCTCCTGTTGTTAACCGTATCCTGTCTACTGCTTATTCTGTTTGTGTAATTTCAACAGATCCTCTTATCTACTCAACTATTGTGACATTGCTTCCTCCTGTTATACATGTTCCTCCTATGCTGAGTCCGAGCCAGATGCTTGTGTAGTTTGAGGTGTCTACCTCATGTCTGAGCTGGCAAGCTGTGCCATTCTCATCCTGCTCTTTTGCCCTCTTGAGAGCATTTGGGTGCCTGCCTTCTGGTCTTGCTCACGTGCCAGTCAAATCTGAAACCTCTCATCCATTTGTTGGCAGGCTCTTCTGTACATTATCTGAGAACATGTATCTACCCTGTCTGTTAGTAAACAATAGTTTAGATCACCCCTTTCCCAAAATGGCTAGGCTAAACAATTATTTTCTCTACTTCATAAGGCAGCCCTCTAGGTGAAGGGCAATACTGCCATGGTTCTGCAGTACTGCAAGAGACAGATGACTCTCTATGAAATCCCGGTACTCCCAGGATGGGTTTGTGACAATGACTGGTAGGAATTTAGCTGTCTTTTTAGCCATTATCAAAGGCAGACCTTTGTAAGTAACTTTACCTTGAAGCTCTTGCCTGTGATTCTGAACCTTTGGCTAAAGGAGCACTGATTAAAGAGAGACAGTCTCACCCATACATGATTGCTTTGCTAAGATGATATATTTTGTTCAGCCACTTAGAGATTGTGTGAAATTTGGTCTAAGAAGTAATTGTATAACTAAAACACTTTCAGTTAATGTGGTGTTTAGCTGTAGTGATGTTTCTCTGTTTAGCAACAAGGGAAATCACTCTGTGGATAAATCTATCCCTGTGCTGTTATTAAAAAGATGCAAACGAAAAAACCTCTCTTCTCTGAGAAAAAAGAGCCATGGATCCTTAGGACTTTCTGATACTGTGGTCAGATGTTCCTACATGTTGTACAACTTGTCACACACTGTCAGCTCCCTTTGCTACAAAACCAGAGCAAAGAACATGTTAAGTTGCTGTGATATTTATGCAGGTGCAATAGCCACTGTTACAGAGTACTTGGTTTGTACTGAAGTGTGAGATTTGAAGGTGTGTGGATGTACCAAGTTAGCTATAAAGTTGTTTTGTGGGTTTTTTTTTTTTCCCTGCTGCCAAGTCAGTTTCAAGGAATTGCAGACTTTCTAAACGTTTGTGGTTTTGTTCCTGAAATAGCCACTTGCTGGATCTTTTAGCCTCTGTCTTCTCTAGGCACTGGATGATACTCTTAGACTTGGGAGAATGGGAATGAGGACCTCTACAAGGAAAAAGCAGTGTTTTCATTTCCTTTAGGACTCCCAGCAGGGAGGTGTGCGTGGACACGGTGCGGGAGAGTATGATCTGTGACTGTTCTGTAGTGCAGTGATGGCAATTCAGGCTGTCAGCGTATGTGGAAGTTAACGGACTGGATGGGAGGCCTCTGATGAGGTGCTCCTTTATCTACCATAGGAGTCTCCAGAGGTGAAAGCTGCTGTGTTCCAGACAACTGAACTGTTGCCACTTTGCCTGAAACCTGTCTTACAAGTAGGTCTCTTGATTTGCCTAGCTGGTTTGTTTTCAGTCTAGGTTGGCTCAGTCTCGCCAGGAACTGTGGGTTCAGCAATGCTCTACTTCCTTATGAATAGAAAGCAGGTTGTGCTGGACTTAGGGGAGGTATAGTGGTAATGTGCTTTCTCCTCGGCTTAATGCTCAAAGACTTCAGGGTGTTGCCCAGGTGTCCTGGAAGAGGGTGATCCATGGAGCTGCTGAAACAAACAACCCTTGTAATAAATCAGAGAGGCATGTCTGTGGTATCTTTGAAAATACTGTCCTTTACCTTGAATCTGTTAAGCTTATTAAAAACTTATTTTGTTTTTTCCCTCTGCAATACAGGATCTCAGTCTGCCCAATGGCACACCCGTGGACACTTCTAGCCCAGCCTCCTCCTCATCTCTCCTCAACAGACTGCAGCTGGATGATGACTTGGACGTGGAAACTAGAGACCTCTTTGTTACTGTTGATGATCCCAAAAAACACGTGTGCACAATGGAGACATATATCACATACAGGGTTACAACAAAGGTACAAAGCAATATTCTTTCCTAGTACTTTCTTCTTTGTGGAATAACTTGAGAGGATGTTCTGGATATTCACATCTTGCACTGTGTTTTCCTATCTTAAGGAAAGAACTTAGTATCTTTTGGTACCTTGTGAATGTGTTGAAGATGTGACTTCTCTTAGCAGAACTGTTACTTCAGTGTCTGAAATTGTGGAAAAAGCTTTTAACATGTCAGCTTAGATTATTTTTTTTGGTCTCTGATTCCTAAATAGAATTGTCTGTGAACTTGTAAGGCCAGTTTCTTTCATTAACTTCAAAATTTGTTCATTTAAGTAATCTGACACTCATTTGGGTTCCCTTGAGGGGAATGTTGCTGGTTCACTGTTAATCATCTCACTTTTTGAGTCTGTAATTTTCTGAAATGCTTCAAGCTTGTTGCTGGAAGTGTTTACTACATTTCCTCTGTTATCCACTTTACTAAAAGTCTTGATCCTCAGCTGTAAGCTAGCTTTCATGCAGTTGCTGGTTCATATAGCTTTGCAGCTGGTAATAAAATGAAGTAGCCTGAGAATGCTGCTGCCTACAAAAAGAGGCTGGAGATTTTTTCAGCACCTGTTGTAGTTCAATCATGAATGTAATCTACTTATATTAATATGAAAAGTGATCTGAAAAGTCCACCACCTTCACAACTGATAGGTTGATTTCTCTTAACTGAATCGTTCTCATGTTAATGAGCTCCTAGGTGATGTTGACATCTGCTTTGGGCACTTTAAGGCAAAGCGTGTTCACTAACTTCACTAGTAACATGCTTAATACACTTGTTCAGAAAGATTAACATTCCTTTGGCCCACTTAGATGGCAGTATGTACTGGAGCAAATATTTTCCTTGGAGATAAGGAACCTTTACAGGCCACAGATAATTTTTTTCCAAATGTCCACTTCAAAGTTTCACTTTCAGACTGCACAGAAGAAAATGGAGTTTCTCTAAAATAGTGGCTATCTCTTGCTGCACTTTTAACACAGTTCTGTCATTCATTTTTACTCTTAGAGTCTTAATCTTGCAGGAAACACTGTATCTTAACTACTAAAAATACTAAGAGGTATTGCAGGAAAGTTTTTTTACTTGGAGGAGCTTAGCCTTCAGCTATTACTTGTTCGGAAGGAATAGGAACCACAAAATGAGATGCAGCTTTCCACAGGCAATGCCTAAAATTGGCTAACGTTGTTTCTCTCTTAAATTAAGACTCAATTATTTCGTCAATATAAAATATCTCTATGCAGTGGCACTCTAATAATGTTCCTGTGCTTGGAAATCCTTATGTTCAAGGGTTCCTTTCCTTTTTAAAGCAGAACTGTGAAACATGGCCAAGGTATTTACCATATTTAGACCAGGGGTATTACCCAACAGTGTCTCTTTTTTAATTAAAAAAATAATTCTACACTTCTGATTTTGATGTCTACCTACCTGTCTGTTAATACTTGTTTTATTTTGGATCTCATTGTAGCACGTAGATCTGCTATATCATACCATTGCAATGCTATTGTAACACTGTGTAAGTTATTCTTCTGAATCACCACGAAATCCTCATCTCTTTGGTTTTATTATTCTTGGAAACTTCTGGTTAATCTCTAGGGTCAGAACCTCTAGCACTATCTACCATTTTTTAAGACTAACAGTATTGATGGTCTAACTCATTCTGGCCCTACAAACAAGGCCTCTTCAATGCCAAGCTAATTGCCAATTAGTCATTGTAGCTGAAAGCAGTAATTAAACATGGCAGAAAAGCTGCGCAGGAATAATCCTTAGAGTGAGATGAGGAGCCTTCTCAACATCTCTCTTGCAGCCTGGCAGGACCTCTAAAGGGTCTCTCTGGTGCCTCTGAGTGAGGAAGCAGGGATGGCTGGGGTTTTCTTCTTCTCTACTGGAGAATGCTTCTGGAACCTCAAAGGTTTGGATAAACATAGGTCATAGAATGCGTTATTCGGAAGACTGAAAAGCAGCATCGGTAGGTGCAAGAGGGCAGTTGCTAGTGCTGTAATGTGTGGTTGTGGCTGTGGCAGGATACCACTGTAGGGAAGAGGGTACACCAACCACAGTCTCGTTTGTGTTGTGTGGCTTTTTTTCTTTTTTCTTTATACAGGTCCTTCATTGTAACAGCAAACAAAAGAAGAGAAGTCTTGCAGTATGCCCCAGGCTTCTCATCTTCTTATACCTTTGTCAGCAGGTGGTGGTGGCTGAGGAAGGGTTAAAACAGTGGCTTGCAAAGGAAAACTTAGGAGTTTACTTGATCCTGCTTGTGTACCTGTTTTCACAGCTTCCTAGTAAGAGCCAGGTAGCATTCCCTAGCCTGTCTTTTGGATGAACACTTAAAATCTTTTGGATTTAAAAAAATGTTGTGGTAATCCTCCAGCTAAAAAGACAGTGATTCAGGACTGACTCTCTTGATTCTTTCATATCCTGTTTTCATCCTGCTAATGCAGTTACTAATGCAAGATAGTAAGAAGTTTCCTTACACAGGGAGGCTAGTGAAACCATAAAGGTGGGTGAAACTTGTGTTGGAACTTAATTAGTCTTGACTGTGATGATTGAAGTGTCTTTGTGTTCTTCACATGGACAGATATGCATCCTAGGGGGATTTTACCAAGCAGATCTTTTGTAGGAAGAAAGGGGAAAGTAAAGCTTGGCCTTACGTTGTGTAGTCATGTCTTCTGAGTGAAACACAATTAAGTGTACTTCTAACTTCAGTTTCATTGTACTTTCTAGGATGGCAAGGCCTTTTTGTGTGCCTTTTCCCGTGGAGATCTGAACAGCTGAGTGCCATTCTTCAGAGTCATGCAGTTGCTCTGCAAGCTTGAAGGGAGAGTCTTTCAAACCAGTCAGTACTGAAGTGGAGGTCTTGTTTTCCCTTTCCTGTCCCTCTCCTTATGCTTCCAGTCCATGCACTGGGTAGATTGCTTGAACACATGAAACTGCTTAATTCCCTAAAGAGGAGCAGGTGAAAGTGATATGAAGTCTTTTTCAAACAGGCTAAACTATTTGAGGCAGAAGAAGTGCTGGAGTGCTGAGAACACCAGCCTTGTTGCCTTCCCCTTCCCCTCTCTGGCATTGTCCTCTTTTCCTAGTTGAAGATTTTGCCTCAAACTTAAATAGTAACATGGAGGGGAATCTCCAATCAAGTCTAGTGAGTTAGAGAGTAGAACTAGGGTTCAAAAATACTTTCATATAGTCACGACAGGCTAGCTTTTTTTTGCTAACTCCTTCCAAGAAAGACGAATTTTACACAAGACCAAGACTTGGTGATTTCCTTAATACTGCCTCTAGTCAAAACTATTCCAGCAGCTGAGGTAAAAGTGTCTGTAACTCCACCTGCTTTCCAGCAAGTAAAACTGAGCCCAGAATGCTTCAGTGCTGACTTAGTGGAACTGTGCTGGAATCTTCAATAAGTTCCTGGAAACATCTTGCTCATTATTTTTTGGGAGGTTGAGATCTGCTATCTAAGTTTCTCAGCTTCCTTTGGAAGAGACACATCCTTGCAAGATGAGATTTATGAATCTTACTGAGAAAGCAAGAGGAATTTAGCTGTGTCAAAAACATGGATGCTTCACTTGTTGTCTGTTATGGAAATTTCCCTGCCCAACCATCCAGGAGCCACTCTGGCAGTCACTCTTGCACCACCTGAGCTTGGGACTGAGGCCCCCCTTCCTAGCTACACCCCCCACACTCACACAGTCACACCAGGTTTCCTTACTGGATTGACCTCATAGCAGAGTCTCAGCCGTCTCGACCCTTAAAAGAATTTAAGCATAGTGCCATAACAAACCAGCAGCTTGAGCTGGTGCCTCTGAGGAGGGACCCAGAGCAAAGGAACTCCTGGGCTTTTATCCCCTCACCAGTCTGAGTGTGGGAAGGTCTGGGATCATCGGCTCCTGCCGTGTCTCAGTGTCCAGTCCCCTGGCTGGGCCACTGGTCCCCGGGCCCTTGTTGTGCCGAGGGTCAGCTCTTCACGGCCTCTGCCTGGGCTCCATCAGCCAGAGCTCAGCCTGCAGCTCCCACTGCAGCTGCACCCTGTGCTACCTCAGTGAACGTGCTCCTCAATACTGTGCTTGGACAGTGGCAAGATCCTCCTTCCTCTTATGTGCAGTCTGGAAAAAATAACTTGTGCTAAACTAATGAACAGTTTGATCTGAGATCCAAATTCTTTCAGCATTAGTGAGATTCCACTAAAACCTTGAAGGGCCTTTATGTTCTGCCCAAATAGTCTTTGAAAAGCTTATTTGCTGTCTAGATTTGATAGCCTGTACAGTAAACATTGAAATGTTGCTGCTGTATCTTCATCTCAGAGGAAAAAAACATGATATGTGGAAAACATTGCAATTCTGCTTGCGAAGTAAAGGCAACAGGAGCAGTTCGCTAGAGGTGAACGGTAGCTAATGTATGGTTCCTATACTGGGACTTAACCCTGCTTTCTTACTCCTAGGCAGTCCTGTACAGTTTTCCTTAATTGCTAGCAGAATAGTGGTTAATAAGCTTCTCAGTGGTAACAGATGGGAAACTTCACCTTCATCCTCATGGTACAGGAGAAGACACTGTAGTGTGTAGCCATTCTGATTATTCTCATTCACTTACTGTCTGATCTCTTAAGATGCCTTTGGGCATTGACAGCCAGTTCACAAAAGCTCTGCTTTCTCCTAAGTAACTACTGCACCC
>VZTI01000074.1:24574-73191 GCA_013397865.1 Struthidea cinerea
TAAGTAACTACTGCCTCTCCCCTCTCCCCCCCCCCCACCTTTTTCTTTTTAAATTTCTAGAATAATGCCATTCAGTCTGTTACTTGAAACAAGTGAAAATTATTCAAATGAAGTCTCAGAAGTCACATTTATAGTGTGGTATTCTTACAAGTTAAATAAGCTGGTGTTACTCTGAGGTGTGTGTAGCTGAGTAAAGCACAGATCTGCAGTGGATATGTAGGTCTTGGTAATCCCTCGTCTACAAACATGACTGCTCCAATTCATGAGGATTCGTTATGTTAGTCCATGGACTAACCTCTATATTGCTTACCAGGGCTAGCAGGTCAAAGGAGGGAGGAGCTGATCCCGCCTTCTTCTTTTCTGTCTGTCTATGCCTTCCTTTACTAGAAGCCAAGCCATTTCTTAGGTAATAGCACATCAGCTTGCTGCTTATGGTATCCTAGACCTACTGTGCTGTTGATACTGTGTTAAGGCTCCTGACTTCACCCTAGAAAAAGATTTCATATGGAGAGCTTGTACAGGATCCCCAGTGCTGACTGATGGGAGTAAAATGCAACAACTGAAGAGTTAGAGTCATCCAGAGAGCAAGTGAAGAGGTGAATTGCATTTAAAGGCTGCTACTGGCTGGAAGTAGCAAAGCAACCAGGTGCCGGACTTGATGCTGGTTCAAAGCTGGGATTGCCAGTGTATTCCCCAGCATGTGCTGGGTTTGGTGCCTGGCTGCAGACATGTAGTGTGCTGGCACTGCAAGCCATTCATTGCAAGATGGACATAGTGCTGTAAGTAACTTAATTATAGTTCTCTGTGCTTCTCAGTGGGACATAAGTACAAGGGCCGTCTACCTTCTAATCAGGGCTAATGCCAGGCCCTTCAGCAGGCACTCCTAGTTGGTACACAGTTTCATGAGTGCTTTTAGGCAGTTGCACTATGTGCTCTGCAAACAGCCCCATACAGTCAGCCTTCCAGGCTATGGACTGTTTAAGGACTGGATAAAACACTTGCCAGCAGTTTCTCTGCATACTTTCTTTTTTTCCCCTCAAACTTGTAATGACTTTGCCCTAAAAAAGGAAAATTTAGAAGATTTCATTTAATGCACTAATATATCTAATCAGGCATACACATAAACAGACTTGTTTCTTTGTCTTGAAAGTCAACAAAAACAGTCCATCGAACCTCACAGTTGCTTACGCTCTAATCTTTTAATCTTGGAGTGTGATAAGCCCATCAATTGCGGAATACAGGACAGCAGTGAAACACTTTTTCACCCATGGATAATGCATGTCATAGAGTAAGTTAGTAAATATCTTTACTTTTAATTCTTGATGGCTAAAATAGTCTTGTCCTCAGAATGAATATCTCATATAGTCTTTGCAATCTTGTAACTGCCCAGAGAGTAATGTGGTGCACAGTGCTTCTGCTCTACAGACTTCTCCTGTAATGAGAACAGAACATGTAATGAACTACAAATAGATCTTAACATATCAGCTCCAAGCAATCATTTTTCATATTGCTGGCTTTTCCACTGCTTGAAAAGCCAGAGGATCTTTCTCTCATGCTGGCTGCACAATTTTGGGGATCAAGACCCCCTGCAAGGCTTGTTCTGCCTCACCCTTGGCAGGATGGCTGTACTGCATTTGCTGCTAAGCTCTGACGTGAGAGGCTTTGGTGCAAACTAAATATATCCTGTTCTTTTCCAGACCACACGAGCAGAGTTTGATTTGCCAGAGTATTCTGTCCGTCGGCGGTACCAAGACTTCGACTGGTTGAGAAACAAGCTGGAAGAGTCTCAGCCAACACATCTTATTCCCGTAGGTAGTAAGCAAGAATCTGCTGATAAGGACAGTTGTGCTTCTGTCTTCCAAGGGTAATACTTGGATGATATGTGTCTGGATTTTAAAAACACTACTTCATTCTCTTTGAGTATTTAGCATTAAATATGGTACTTATAAATTGTCATACAGTGGAGTGGAAAGAGCTTTCCATTCCTGACTGGTCAGGAAGCGTAGACTTTTCTTGAGTGGCACACCTGAGAGGTGAGCTTTGTCAGCCTCCTGCAGGGCAATACATGTGCTGACTTCAGCTGTTGTGACATAATACATTTCATGTGTTTGCTCAGTTATTACATCTGTATTTCAGAGCATCTGGGGTTATGAAAAGCCACACGTACTTCAGGTTCTAGTCTCGGTTTTCAAGATTGAGAAATCTTTTGAGCTGATTTTACCGGGTAATTGGAAACTATTTGTGCTAACACTTAATAGCCCTGACATTTAATAGCACAGACTTGGAAGTCTCAGCCTCTGGCTTGGTAGCTATTGCATGCCTTCAGTAGGTAGAAATTTACCTAATAAGATTAGCTAAACTACTGCACCCCTTGTTGCAGTAGTTTTTTGAAACTGGTGATTTGACTACCTTATTTGATGTGAGGAGGTTAGTACTACCTTATATGTTTTTTGTGTGAATAGGTAGGAAACCTGTGAGATCACCACCTTCTGCCCTTTTGAACAAAGAAATTTAAAAAGCCCCATAGGGATTGAATTGTCAGGAAATAGCAACACTACTACCATACTTCAGCGTGCCTGTCTGGGGTGGATGATGTGATGGAAGTCCCTCTGCTCTCCCTCCCTCAGCAAGGAGTAGGCTGTGAGAGAAGTATTGTTAGGTTGCTCTATGGTCGAGCGCTGTTTAAGTCCTTTATTGTGCTGGGACTTTCCTCATGTGGAATAATAGCAGAGTCTCTCAGAGATAAGAAGTACTTCACAAAATCATGTGACACCACTAACTGGCAGCAAATATGTTTAGTGAACAGTAGGGAAAAGCAAGACAGTGAGCTTGGGAGCATAAGGTGGAGGCATGTGTAATGTGTTAAGTGCCCATACTCTTTTCTTACTCCCCATTCTCTGAACAGCTGGAACAATCACAGTTAAGTTTCTGCAGATTCTTGGGTTTACTAACAGGCAGCCAGTTCTCCGTGAAGCCTGCAAGGCAGTAAAAAATAGTCGAGTAGCAGAAGGTGAGTCACAGCCAGGGAATCAAGCTGCTTTGCTGTGACCAGGAATTTGTTGCACACAGAGCAGCAAACTTGGCATGAGTAGCTCTAATACTGGACATGGAACCGGCTGCAGAACAAGCCAGCATCTTAGGTGCTTTTCTTCTAGAAAATCTGGTGATATAAGGATGTGCGGCCCTATTTTATCTGTTTCTGCACAAGTTAGCAGTTATGGAATCTCCTATTAATCTCCTCCATCCAGGTTATGGTGGGGAGACTGCTACATACTTTATGTATTTATCATCTAGAAATAGATGGGGTGTAGAAGCTAAAGGCCGTTTCAGATGCACTGTGACTCAAGTGTACTCTTGAGAAGATGTTTCAAGACAATCTAAGACTATATGTATTTGTAATTATGGATACTGCAATCCCTGAAAGCCTTCTGTTTTAACAAATTATTAGAAGGGAGTTGTTTTCCTAAACTATAGTGATTCTGCCTAAAATTTTCTTGTAGCAAATGATGTGTCTTATCAGTGCAGTGCATCATGACAGCCTACACTTAGGAGCCAAAACTAAGCTCAGTATGGGTTGCTTTTCATCTCTTCAGGTACTGATAGTTACATTTTCTTTAAAAGATATGAGACATTCTACTCTTTTCTTTCAAAAATCAGTAAAACCAATGTCAGGTCTGTCTCTAGACTAGAAAGATAAACCTAACACAGCCAAGGTAATTGTCCTTGGATGGTCATGTTTTGATACTTGAAGCTATTTCTGCCTGCTCTGTGTATTGATTACTTGAGATGGACCTCCAAAAGCCTAAAATGGAAAGGAATGTACCTACTGCTGTAGTTGAAAGCAGGTTAAATGGCAGAAGTGTTTGTAATAGAGGTGCAGTCTTCTGTGGGTCTCAAATGCTCAAACTGTAGTGATTATTCAGTGCCAGTTTGCATGTGTTTGGTTGAATTAGGGTTCTTTAAACTAGTCTTCCTTTCCCTCTTTTATTCTTTTCTTTAAACTTTTTTCTTTTCCTCCTGCATATGGTGCTGAGGTAGTGACTTCCTAGAGTCCCAGCTAAAGTTTACAAAGCAAAGGAAGAGAGTTTCTTCCTCCCTGAAGACTAATGCACAAGGCATTATACTTCTGAAGAAGTCTAATGATAGTGTACCTTAACACTGGTTTAACTAGAATGACTGGCTGATTTGAATGCTAAGCTTAACGAGGTAGGTCTTAAATTGTAAGAACCAAATACAGTGGTCAAAATGTAGCTGTATTTCAGCTAAGTCATGCTGGCTGTGCTTTCCTAAGAGATACAGTCTTCATGTACAGCCCACATCAGCTTGGGTATAGTGAGAAAGCAATATGTATAGACTTTTCTTCTTTAATTATTTTTGACAGATTTTAGATGACAAAGACTCTTTGCAGAGGCGAATCCTGATTCCTGAACTGGGGGAAAATGGCTGTCATTGCTAGCCTTACTGTAAGCGGATTGTCTGGATGGACTGGTTTACAAGAATGAAATGCAAAACACAATTTTAAAACTGATATTAATCTTGAAGTCCATGCTTTCTGTACAGAAAAAAAGCAGATCTAGTGGTAGAGCTGAAACTAACCATGCTTCAGCTTAAAAAGTTATCTTCCATCCAAAGTGGTACTTCAGAGTGTGTAATCTAAGTTTAACAGGGGGGACTATATAACTAGCAAGTCTGGAGACAGTCTGGGCTTACATGCCAAGCTGGACTGCGGAGATGAACTGATGGACTCAAGCAGTAAGATGTAAGAGTGGATGTACTGTCAGGCCTTTGTCACTTACAGATGTACTGAGGAAAGTCAACCATGATAGATGACCAGGTGTGCTTGTACTTCAGAAAAGGTCCAGCTGTTTGCTGTGTCAAGCCACTGGTTTGTTTTTGCTCAGTGTTCTCAGCAAGCCTATCAGCCTTTTGCAGGAGGGCCCTGTTCAAAAGCTCTAAATTGGTCAGAGAGGAGTGTGTGGAGTAAGTAGAATAGTCAAATTTTCTGAGTTTCCCTAGACTGGGCAGCCTTGCTTCAACACTGGGCGGTGGGGGGGTGTGTACACTTCTGTTACAAATAGCATGCAGCTCTTCTGGGATCTCTTTAGAGCTCGATCTTGAACATGGATAGCAGTAGGGAGAACAATCTAAGCTATGTTACAAGTACTTAGTATGAGTACTGTCTGACTTCCCTGGTGTGACTCTCAGCTGAAGCCACTCAGTAGAATGGCTAGCTTTAACACAGACCAGCTAAAGGGTAATTCTGAGCCCAGCTTGAATCCCATCTGATGCATGGTTCCTGTTAGCAAACACAACGTTTCAGTTCCTGTTAAGATTGGAATTTGATTGCTTCGTTTGCTTCTGAATAACAAAAGCAAGTTTTTGGTCTTTTGAATCTTGTGCTGTTTGCTTATCTCTGACAGCCTCTTCCTGAAAAATTTGTGGTGAAGGGTGTTGTTGATCGCTTTTCGGAAGAGTTTGTGGAGACGAGGAGGAAAGCATTAGACAAGTTCTTGAAGAGAATTACTGATCACCCTGTGCTGTCTTTTAATGAGCACTTCAGCGTCTTTCTCACAGCTAAGGTAAGCCAGTAACTTTCAAATGCAGTTGTTGACAGGAACAAAAGAACAGAAACCTTTGCAATCCCTTCAAAAATTAAGGTGAAAAGGCATTAACAAAAGTACATGTGGAGATCAGAGCTTCCTCTAAAATACCAGAGGGTTTTTGGGGACTGTGACTGTTGCGTGTGATGGACCCTTATGAGTGACAACAGTATGGGTTCCCTGTGCTTGAAGGGAAGAGGAGTCCTCTCTGCAGATTGATAAATTGAATTCTGTAGACCTGCTTGTTTTGGAGCTTAGAACATACTCCTGTTATGCAAGAGAGATTAAAAATTCAGAAAACTGTAGACTTTAAAATCTGTTTTTGGGGAGGAGGGAAGGGGGACAGGAAGAGAAGTCTCCCTTGCACAAAAGCTTGCAAATTTCTTGACTTTTTGTCTTGACTGTGCTTTTTATACTGCTTGCACTTGATGCCCTCAAAACTAAGCATGGAGGTCTCATTCTCATTTGTTCTCAGCCAACAGTTTCGTGCTCATCTTGTGCATGACTCATGGAGGAATGGTGCAATTTTCTTTGGCTTTCTTTAGAACTGCATTTTAATTCAGACTAAGAGGACCTGCAGCTATGCTTGGGTTTTACCACATAGGTGAGAGGAGCTATAAAAGCACGCCTTTACATAGTCACGTTACTCTGGCTCACTTAAATGTGATGTTTGAGCTCACTTCAGGTTCATGCTCTGCTTGCTGTTAAGAATCAGTCTCTGGTGTTCTTTTATTTCCCCTCCATGGTGAACTTAACCACTGAAACAAGCCAGTAACGTTTGTTTAGCACCTTAAATGTCAGATAGCTCTGTTTCTCTTTTTAGCTGTCCAAGCATGATGCAGCTTTCTTAGCTGCTTTTTTGTTGTCTTCCACTCCTGTAAAATGAATGTCAAGGACTTCATCCTCTGCTTTTGGCAGAGTTTGCCTTGAGGTTACAGAGCATCCTGGGAGGTGGGGGGAAAGGATGACTGTTCTGCTGACTGTCTCTAATGTTTGAACTTGGTCTGGTGGAGGAGTGAGTGTCAGTGCAGTGTGCTAGGACTTCAGAATTTAGTTACTACAGGAAGTCATAAGATCACCTTCTGTTTGAAAAAGAGAAACCAGCATTTCTTCAGGTTCTCTGTTTGGACCTGTAACATACTAGAATGCTAGAGAGTGTGAATAATTTTGAGTTCAAGGATCTTTTCTGATGCCTGCTTGCAGGTAGAGCTTAGGACATGTGGAAAGCAAAAGTCAAGGAACCACTGCAGTTAAATGCAAACATAATAGAAAATTATAGTAGCTGCTAAGATGTCAGGTTTTTGTAATCAGACTTACTTTTGACTTAGGTTAAGTACTCGGAAGGAATACCATAGTGCATGTTTTGAAGATGGCCGCTGGTTTTTTGGGGTTTTTTTAAGAACACTTAAGATTTTAGTCTAGTCTGTAATATGTCTGAATTCTTGATCTCTACAGGCCTGCTTGGTTTGAGCACATCTCTTCCTCAGGCTGTATAGGATAACCTAGTTATAGATCCTGACCCTGTTTTGAGGTGTTGAATACTGACCTCTGCTGGAATGAGTAAAATGCAAAATTCACAGCTTTTTGGCTAACTAAAACAATTTTTTTCTGGTGTACTGTTAAGGTGAAATCCCTTGAACATTCTAGGCAAACAGTCTTGTTAGCATAGGTTTTCAGAAAGTTGGTTTCTGCAAATGTGTAAAGGAATGTCAAGGAAGTTTAACACTTTCTGTGGCGGTAACATGGATGCATCTGACCCAGCCTGAGCTACAGTGCCTCTTGCAGAGAAGCTTTGATGGTCTCCCCATGCTGCACTTTTTCTGCGTGCAGTCTTCACTTGCCTCCTGTGTGACCATGGAACTGGAGTGAGGAGGCTGCTTAGCAACTAAATGTGCAATGTGTAGCTCTCTACTAGGTCATGAGAGCCAGCTGGTACATCTGGTTAACACTGGTATTGTGGCTGTGACTTAGACATATGGGTGGATAAATGATGGGAACTGTTTTGCTGGAACCAGAGCTGTTAATATGGCTGCTTCTCTGGTGAGAGTACAGGAACATGGGACAGTATGGCCACATGCAAAGTTGGGATACTTAGTTATTTCTAATGTATTTCATGCTATTCTCCTGGATAATATACCTCCATCTAGGGGTAGACTTGAAGCTGTGCTCAGCTGTACAGCTTATAGAAAGCCTTTGTCCAAGGCTGCATGTCACATGTAATCTCTTGCCTTCACAAGATTTGATCTTGACTGGAAAGTATCCTTCACTGTATTAATATTTGAACATGTCAGTGAGTATTCCTAAACGTATTTTTTGTGTGTGTGTTTTTGGTTTGTTTTGGGTTTCTTTTGTTCGGTTTTTTGTTTTGGTTTTCTGTTTTGGCTTTTTGTTTTGGTTTGATTTTTTTTTGTTGTTGTTGTTGTTGTTGTTGTTGTTTGTTTTAATTCCTAGGATCTTAATGCCTACAAAAAGCAAGGAATGGCTTTGCTGTCAAAGATGGGGGAGTCTGTCAAATACGTTACAGGAGGCTACAAATTAAGAAGTCGGCCACTGGAGTTTGCAGCCATTGGGGATTATCTAGACACATTCTCTCTAAAGCTTGGTACCATTGACAGAATAGCACAACGGATCATCAAGGAGCAGTTGGGTAAGGACACAATGTGTTCCATCGTAATACTTCAATCTGAATGCTCTGTGTCTTACCTCTGGTTGATAGCATGATCAAGACAATTTGTGTTGGTGATGCTGGCCTGTAATAAGTCACACGCCAGGCAAAATCTAATGCCTGTTCCAGATTTTAAAAAGGTCCAAAACCTAACACAGTATCTGATACTAGTGCAACTCTCCAAATATTTTTTTAAAGTTGAACTTTTTATGCCAACCTACTATCTTACTAGAGTAATTTTTTGAAAGAATTTTGGAAGGTGGAAGAACCTGTAGATTCCACCTGGAGGAGTACAAATGGAATTCCTAGATGAAGACAAGCTTTGCAGGCCTGTTTTAGTAGAGTTAAGTCTTACGTATGTTTAAAAAACTAACTTTGGCTACTGCAAAGGTGCAAGAGTCTTTGTATTGGAAGTCTGTAAGTTAAGAAAGAGGCAACTTGAACCTGTCACCTTTGCAGCCGTAGAGCTCTGTCTATTAAGATGCTAACGCAGCACAAGTCTTGACTCCCTGTGGGGATTAATGTTACTCAGACTTGGTGCATAATTTCTCCTGTTTTGTGTTTGCACATCTTTGTGCCTTGCTCTTACTCTGTTAATCTAATTTTCCATCTGCCTCTTGCAGAATACTTGGTGGAACTACGAGAATATGGACCTGTTTATTCAACCTGGGGAGGCCTGGAGGTTGAGCTGTCAGAGCCACTGGAAGGAGTGTCTGCCTGTATTGGGAATTGCTGCACAGCTCTTGAAGAACTCAGTGAGGACATGACAGAAGACTTCCTGCCTGTGCTTAGGGAATACATATTGTATGCTGAGTCAATGAAGGTAAAGAGAGCCCTGTGGCAGAAAGTGCTGTCATTGTGTTTGCCTGGAATTAACGAGTTCATTCTTTTTAACAGTGAGAAATGCTGGTAGTGGGAAAAGTGGGGAAGTAAATGATACATTAAGTAGGAGGATATTTTCACAGTCAAAACAAAACTAGGTATGTTTAATAGCTGGGTACTGCATGGGTAGCATTATCTGTCTGCTCTGCTCTTCAGTCAAGCTAGGGTTAGTATTGTAGGGTGTACACAACATGTTGCAGAGTCACCCCTTCATTGGTGTGGCAGGTGGTACTCTATAGGAGACATCTTGTGGCTGCCTAGAATCTTTCTTTGATTTGAAACCAGTTGTGCTTCAGCTCTTCATGACAGGGTCAGTGCCTGGCCCTACAGGAATGATAGCACAGGAATTTCTGTCACTTGTATGTAGCAGAGTTGGGTGCCTTGTGTCCAAATGACAGACACAGCTTCCTCTGTCATCCCCATACCCTAGGCATGATGTGTCTGTTGTTAAGTTCTGCATACCAAGTAACTGCTTAAAGATGGTATTCTGTGACTCTTGATCTAAGAACTTGGTGTTTTACTACTTATGCAGACATAATAAAAGCTACTTTAATGTGGGTTTTATTCTCTTGAAGTTGAGGAGTATCGGTAAGCAACCACATCTAATGGGGAAAAGAATTACTGAGTAAACTTCAGTAAAAAATTATATCGAGGACATTAGTTCGTCCATCAGAGCTTTTCACTACATGCCCATGGCACAGTATGTGTTAGCAGTCCCTCTACAGGGGACTAACAGACAAGTTCCTTCTGAAGACTTTCCACTTGGAACAACTGTTACAAGGCTGTGATACACACTCCTTTACAGATCTACCAGCCCATTATAAACTTACAGTCTGAACGTGGTAGTCCTTCTCCATCTTAATCTCATCCTATGCTTCTCAAACTGAGAATTGAAACACTGACTTGTAGATGTCTTTTCCCAACTTCAGGAGTTGTACATCTCCTGTATGGTTGAAGTATTCTTGCAGGTGGCTTTGTGCTAATTCCCTGAGTATATTCTTTGCTTTTGTCGTCATGGATTTGACCCCAGCATGAATGAAGTGTATTTTCTTTACAGGCTTATTAACAGCAAAGTATTGCTTGAACACAGTGAGCTGTAGGAAGCCTTGTCTCAGGATGTTTGGGCTGTAGGAAGTGGAGGTGGATGGAGTGTGCTTACAAATAAGCAGAGCATGAGGCTAGTGATTAAATACTTAACTCAGAACATCTGGCTTTTGATGCTAAAAATGCCTACCAAAGATGGCATCTGAAAGGGCAGGCTGAGTTGTGCGAGATGCTCTTCACAAATGTAGGAGGGGAAATTTTTTTGAGCTAAAAAGCAAGGGTTTCTTTAGCTGGAGAGATACTTTAGGCCGATAATCACCACTTACCACAGGCAGAGCGGCATTACAGAGTTGCACCTAGGCTTCCTTTTGGCCTTTTAAAGCCCTTTTATAAGGGCACTGTCTCCAAGCCAACAGTTACTTAACTGTCTAAAGTACTTCTTCAGCTAAGGAAACCCTTGCTTTTTAGCTTGAACTTTTTAAACTGTGCACTTGACTTTCTAGTGCTCTAAAGGTTTATGCTGTTTAGTGTCTGGCTTGGGCATCTTACTAGCTTTACTCAGTCTAAAAATTTGAAAATCAAGAACAAAAACTACTGTTAGCCAAGATTGTTTGTATTTTCCTTCCCTCTCAAATAGAAAAACTGAACTCTCAGGTTCTACAAAGTGCAGTTTTCTTCTGCTAGGAAACATCAGCCTGTTGCTGTTTCTGAAGTGAGCAGCTACTGAACTGTCTTTGTGGAATCCATAACACCAAGGAAGTAACCAAGGTTAGTAAGGAGGTTACACTTGGAGTTCAGGAGGCTTTCTGTTGAAAGGGGCGTCCTCTTCACTTACAGTGCGTTCCTCTTCATCAGCTGCTGTGAGGACTACCTGTGAGATGAAAGTCTGTTTGGGTCTTTCAGAGCACATCTTTTGCACAGGTTGCTTAATGGATGGTAAATCTTCAGGTACTAGGAGTTCAGTGCAACCTCACTTAGCTTTCTTTGCTTCACACTGTACTGCTGGTGGAGGTATGGGAACGTGATCTATAGAGCAGTCTGTAGCTGGCTGAATGTCCCTCAAGTAAGAGCTGCCAGATTATCGTTATCGTATGAAGAGGCCTTGATGTCTTCAGGAGCACTGGTGTAGGTGAGGGGAAGAGCCTGAGGGAACTGCACATATGGAGGCAAAGCCCAATAGTTCTGGTTGAATAGAATATTAGCCGGTTTGAGGGAAGCCTAGTCTCTGGGTTTGTTTGAAAGATTTGCAGAACAGGGCAGAAGCTGGTGTTGTGGCCTTGAGTTAAAACGTGTGCTGGAAGTGTCCAGAAGACACCTTTTCCAAATTACTCACTGTGCTCAGCACTTGTTAGGCCACAACTGTGTTCAGTTTTTATCCCTGCTGCACAAAAAAAATATGTGGAGATGTGGAAAAGCTGAATAGAGTCTGGAAAAGAACCACAAAGATAGTCAAGGGGCTGAGAAGCCTGCTGTGTGAGGAAAGGCTGGGAGAGCTGGGTATGTTCAACCTTGAGGGAAGGCTTAGGGAAAATCTTATCGCCATGTAACAGTATTTAAGGATTGACTACAAATATGATGGAAGCTCCCTTTTCACAAGGAGACCCTTGGAAAAACAGGGATAAACGGTGCAAATTACTCTTGGGGATATTTTCATTGAACACAAGAGGAGAATTTTCACAATGAGAACAATCAACCTTTGGAAAAATGTCCCCAGGGAAGTGGTGGATTCCCCAACACTGGATACATTTAAGATCCAGCTGGACAGGATCCATATTGTCTGAAGTATGCTTTTGCCAAGAAAGGTTGGATGAGATAATCATTGAGGTCTCTTCCAACCTGGTATTCTATGGTTTCTGTGACGTGGCAAGGTGATGTCTCCATTCCTGGTGCAGTGGGGCCCATGTCAGCAAACACGTGATACCACATTTGCTGACGTACACTGGCGTTGCCCAGGTAGGCATGTGCAGAGGACAAATTCTCCTATACATAATTCAGTGCAGATATTAGGATGTTATATGACTTCTGTATGCTTAACGTTGCTGGAAAGGCTTATCAGATGATGTGATCCCCAGGAGTGTTCTTGGACATTACTTTTAATGGGTGTTTGAAGCAAGCACCATATTAATAGGTAACTGTGTCTTTAGGGGCATGAGTAACTAGAGATCCTTTTGTGACATTTAGTCACAGTAGGAAGCTATATGGTGTGCAAATGGATCAAAATTGAAATTTGAGATAGGAGGCTGATGGCAAACTGAAGCTGTGTATGGGCCAAGGTAGAATGTTTCAACTAAATACAAAATGGAGAAGGAACTGCCTTGCTGAAACCAAGCTAAGTCTTTCGTGTTCAGACACCGCTGGTTTAGTTCTGACCTGAAATAACTGAGGTGTGCTGGTTGAGTTTTTTCAGTTTGGTGTTTAGTTTCTTCCAACTTTTTTTAAACTTTTTTTCTCTCTAAGTGAGGCCTTAACTAGTATTGCATAGTCTGTGGTAATTTTGAGGATACTTGATGCAGAGCTTTTCATAATTGCTGCTAAAGCATCAAGGCATTGATCTAGAACAGAGAGGAGATTGCCTGGAGGTGCCAGAGGAAAATATGGGTCAAGTGAAAGGGAGGACAGTATTTTTTCCATCACTTCCAAGTCAGCCATTACTGGATACTTAAAACTGTATTCACAAGCTCATTGTTAATGGTCCACAGTAGGTGGACTTGAGCACTTCAGGGGAATTAAGACACCTGTTCTTTGAATCCAGTTTGCCAATAACTGTTAATCATTGGCTTCTCCTGGTATAGATTCAGCTTCCTGCACTAACTCCAGGCTTCTAAAGGCAAAATGCAATTGCTGGAGGCAGTTGTTTTTCACAGAAAAAAATTCAGTTGACTGAGGTTCAAGAGGCAATGCAAAGTAGAAATGCCTGTTAAGTCTCTCAGACTTTTGTTGCATTGGTGGCCTCAATCACTTAAAGGCCATCCCAAATAGTTGCATAGATTCCAAAAAGATGGGGGAATGTTCGCCAAGCAAACACAAGCAATGGCATGCTTGCTGGTGGGACAAAAGGGTGAGTTAAGCTGTTGAAGGTGAATTTTTCAGGTCTGCCCTTTTTTATTGACTAATCTAATAGTAGCTTTGTGGATCAGGTGCCATTCCCATTTCTTGTGGATTGAAGTTTATAAGACTGTTGATGGCAACATCTCTACTCTAGAGCAAGTGCACTGGTGACCTTCTCTTGGCTTAAGAAGGAGGAGGGGGGACAACGATGATTAGTAGATATGGGATTTGTATGTCCTCAATTAGATATTGGCTAGACTGGCTGTTAGAGCTCTGAGGAGCGGCTCTTTTAAAAACATAATTCTGTAGGCAGCAGTGCACATGACTAGTCCTGTGTTACTAGCCTTGTCTGGAACTTTTAAAATGACTAGCTACCACGTTGTGTCCTAACGGGGCAATTCCTGCTAGGTGGCAGAAGGGAAGATTCAAAGCCAAGTTAGCTGCAAGAGAATTTCAAATTTACAGTGAATGTTGGCTGACTTCCCTCTGAGCATTTTTAATAATTACTTTGCATCAATTGAGTAATTAACAAATACTAGTTGTTTCTTTGTGAAACCTGAAGAGGTAAGTTGCCTCCTCTTACAGACACAAAACTGCTTATTTTTAAGTAAGACATTCTTAAAAGACTAATTCCTGTGGTTGTTTTCAAATGTAAGACTGTGGTATAACCTTAGTGAAGCTCTTTGTGGATGTAGTACAAGTTAAGAGTAGCATTTTTGGCTTTCTATTTTGAGAATACTTTGTCAAGAAAATGTTTACTGCTTGAGAAGCTCTCTCAGGCAGTCCAATGCTTTTCATGTAAATTGTGCTTTTCATAATTTTCTTTTTTTTTTAATTAAACCAACAACCAAACCCTGCAAACTGATCTAAAATACAGGCTTACTTTTACTCTAACATCAGAATGTGACAGCTTGCTTTAAAGGATTCTGAAAAGTCTTTGCAAGTGAAAAGGGAGCTGTAATACCTTCTGTGGTGGTCTTCCTGTTTCTTAGCCAATGCTGTTGTCTGTCTGCTGCTTGAGGATATCAGAAACTTTACGTTAATCCTTGTCAGCTTTGATGCTTTCGTTTATATCCTTTTCATGGTAATAATAGGTCAACTGATGAATTAAATTTACTTAGTCAGGGTTATATTAATGGTTTCATGACAGCTTCTATCTTGCATGCCTCCAGGTTGTCCAAACGCTGAATTTTATCTGACCCTGCCAGCTGTTGGAGAGCAAGTGCTCTTTATTATTAAAAGCTACTCCCTGAATGCTGTAAAATAGAACAAAGTAAATCTGAAAGTCTGACTTTGGGCTGAATTGGCACTGAAGATACATCACTTTAGAGTTTCTTGCAGGCTGGGGGAAGGAACAAGAGGATCCCTTTCACAGCTCTCTCTCTTTTCTCTTGCCCACAGAATGTGTTGAAGAAGAGAGACCAAGTTCAAGCTGAGTATGAAGCAAAACTGGAAGCAGTAGCCTTGAAAAGAGAAGATCGTCCAAAGGTTAGCACTTAAAATTGCTCTAAAAAACAGTTTGCACTTACACTACTTCCTGAGAAGAATGGAGAAGCAGAACTTGCTTTTTTCTGGGTCTCGTGGCTTCTTTGCAGTATAAGCAGTTTCGGGCAGAACAGAAATTTGTTGTTGGCAAGCTGGTGTGAAATAAAGACCTAAGTAGCAACTAGCAACTTCTGTACTAGTGATCTCCCACAGTTCAGAGCAGGATGACTCTAACACTTCAACAACAGCCAGCAGTCAGTTGGACTGTTCAGTGATAGGAACTGAAGCAGTGGTGGAACAGTCCCTGGTGACTGAGCAGTATGCCAGCTAGCTGAGTTAAGGTTCTGTCCCTGGGGAACTGTATTGTGGCAGAACATCATTTTTGGCTCTGGAAAACTCCGTATTTTGCCCTTTCTGCTAGGGAACTCTACGTGTATGATGCTGAACAGAGATGGCACGTGTCACTGGGTGACAGGTTTTGGCTGGGCTCCATGCAAAAGCAAAGCTGTGAACTGACATGCTACCTACCACCTGCTTCTGCATGAAACAGAGGGCAAGAGCCTTTTCTTAAGTCACTGCACCTTTAACTGATGATGGCAACAGGGTTTGTTCCCTTCCTCTGCCTGGAGGTTTTTGGTTCCCCTTATATATTTGTTAATAATTAATGGATGACTTTCCAGTGTTATGACTACTGTACAATATACACTGTATGTCGCTGTTACGTCTGAGACGCATAAAGAAAATGACACAGAGTCCAGGCTCATGAACAAGTGGAAGCTGAAGCTTAAGCTTTAATAATTTTCTGACTACTTTATAGGACAGATCACAAAAGTGTGTTGAATGGCAATAGGTAATTGGTTCCTCGGCCATCCACCCCTTGAGAGGATTGGCCGAGATCTAAGAGACCTATTCTAAAATATTTTCAAAGTCAGAGCCATAACAATCTTGCAAAACAGCTTGCGAGTGCAAGAAGTTTATGAAACTGTGACCTTGTTTAAAACAGTTTACATAGGAAAGACAGTCTTCTCACAGAATATTGAGAAAAGGCTGAAGAATTTCTCTGCTTCTAGCTTTTTAGCACCTACAACTGTACAGGAGGTTCACATAATATTTTGAAACTAAGAAGCTGAAGAGAACGAGAGCATAGAAATGCGAAAGTGGTTTTCTGATCTTTTGTCTATAATGAACTACAAATAGTGGTGTACTAGGTGTTTTGTGGTGCTCTTGTATTTGGGTCTACTGCCTGCCCCTCTGCTGGCTGGTGTGGCATGTACTCTACTTCCTCAGTGTAGCTTTGTATAAACAGGTATTCTAACAGTCGTATCTAGGATGGACAGAACTAAATCTAGCACATCCAGCAAGCCAGTTGAGGTTTTTAGGCATTTGACTTTACCAAGATCTTGATGCAGTGGAACTGATGAATTTTGCTAATCTCTCACCTGTTAAAAGGCCTTTGGATCTCATATCTCAGTGGGATTATTGTGTAAAGTACAGCATTTAGATCTTGCAAATTTTTTTGAATACGTACATCTCCTCTCCAGACTATAAGCATATTTTTTGGCAGCTCCTTGTACCTTTTTGTAACATAAGTAGGTTGTGTAATTTACGAGATGAAGTTGAACAAACTGTATAGAACTCTTTTCATGTTCACGAAATACTATCTCTGGGGTTTTCAGAACCTTTCCAGCTGGAGCTGATAGCTCAGAGCTGTGCCTAGCAGCATATCTTACATTCATTGAGGTCTCCTGACTATGACTGGCTGGAAACTAAAAGCAGACAGAGGGTCATGTGCTGCATTTGTGTGCCTTGTGGCATATTTGCTGATTTGGTAGAAATGATGTAAAAAGACCCCAATGGAAACCTTAAGAGAACAAAGGCCTATGTTTAGATCATGAAAGGAAGGCCTATCGCTACTTGATAATCTCTCACTCGAGGGCATTCTGGGCCTTCTGTGCACATACCCAGCCTGGGATCACAGAGCTCACCAGGCCGTTAGATTGTTCTGGCAGTGAGATCATCAGCTTAGAGCTCAGTGGCCTATGAATGCAGAATGCTTGTAGGGCTACTGTGACTGTCTGTCAGCAGGTACTGCTCAGAGTGCTGAAGCTTACACAAAAGCAATGTGGGTGGTGTTTACCAGTAGCATCATGGTGTTCACGTGGAGTCTGCAGCCTTTCAGTTTCTAACAAGTGCAGTGGTGAAATGCCTCTCACCCATTTCTGACCCATGCTGGAGCTGATTTTGCAGTAATCAAACCAGCACACTGAAGGATAGGTGTGGTTTTGTTTTGGTGAGATGAAATTTGCTTCTGATGATCTGTTTTATTCTCTCTGCCTCAAGGCTTTGAAGTGTGGTGATCTATGGGAACAGTAAATATGGCAGTGCAGAACTTGAAGTAGAAGGTGACCATATATATTTAGAGGGGGAAAAAAAAGCCTTGTAGCAGATAACTGTTTCCCAAGAACTAGGAAGGTAGAAATATCATATGCAAAGATTAGTTGTCTAATTAATGCTGGATTTTTTTCTGCTTTGGGACCATTTATTACTTGGTAATGATGATGTAGTGGAGTTTTAAAGTGGACACTCCATCTGTAATTGACCACACTAAATTACAGATGTTAGGCAAGCTTCGCTTTTTAAGAGAACAGAATCAGCATGAAAAGGATTAAGTGTACATGCAGAACTTCTTACCATATATATACAATTTTATGCTCAGTTCTTGCCTGCATATACATCTCTTATCAGTTGAAAGTGACTCACTGAAATAGTCCTGGGCCGTTTAAGAGTGTGTTGGAGTTTGAACCAGTTGTCACTTTGGTTTTGTGGCTTGAGGGGCTTTTAAGCTATTAAGTAGCTGAGAGCTGGTATCAGTTAGGAAGTAGCAACCTCCCCCCATATCCAGTCTACTTTCTTCCTGGTTCTTAGTTGCTAGCTAATATTTAGTGTCTCCACTTGTAAAAGCAGATAAAAGCATCAGCATAGATGTTTCAACTTAGGGCCAGATTTGATGATAAACACGTAATATCGCTTTGCATTGACTTTGCACTGATATAAAGTGCTTAAAAGCTGTTAATTAACTTAAAATTTTGTCTTAATTACTGAGTTGTAAATTATGTTCTAGGAAGCTGCAGTTTTGTAAGGAAAGGATTTGCACCCCTAAATAGTACTGCTGCATGTGCAGATACTGCTTTCATGATGACTCTGGAGACTTAGTTGGAGTTAGTTGTTGTTGTTCCTTAATGAGAGCGCACGTTACACATCTGCTGACCACTGGGTTCTCCCTATAGCTCTAAACTCATACACCCCTCTCAGCCTGACCAGCCAGAGAACTCACTGTGAGAAAGAACAGATTTTTGTATAGCTTCCTTGTGGTTTCAGATCCTGGCAGAAGAAGCAGGAAGCTGGTGAGTGCTTAGAAGCTAAGTTAATTGGATTTGGAAATCTTACATGGTTTTGCTTCCAGACTTCATAAATATTTCTCTTGATAGCCTAGCCTTTCCCATTAAGGTAGCAGAGTACTTCTGATGCAAGGCATACATGCCTTGAGGGGACCATCCCCTAAACCTCCCAGTCACTGGCTTGGTCGTTCTTGTCTGAAGCCTGTGAGGGAACTTGGAGTTGTAGCAGAGTGAATTCTGTAGCCATAAGTATAGTGCTCAGACACAATAGGGGAAAAGAGTATCTACTGAACCTCTAAGCTGCCTGTAGTGTAAATTCAGTTGTGTGAATAAAGGGGAACTCAAAACCCCTGAGTATTAAGAGCTCCTGCATCTCAAACAGGTTGGTTTATTGGAGAGCAGACGTAAGACCTTCTCTGAGTAATACTTCAGTGATCAGCCCTAATCTGTGTCCTGGAGAAGAAACACAGTTGGTGTGTTTCTGCTTAAATTGAGTACTTTGCCGAACTGCAAGATAGTAGCACACCTCTAACTTCCTGTAGCTATCCATGAAAAGCTTCCTATCTAGTCTGTTCATCCTCTTCCTACTTTCACGCCCCTCAGAGAGAAATGGAGTTCTTTGATACAACTCACATTGGAGCTGTTTGTGTCTTTGGGGCTACACATATTACCTTTTCATTTTTCAATGTATATCTGAAAAAGCCATGATGTTTTAACATCTATGCTTATTGCAAGATTTAGAACCTGGTAAAGGTATACAGGAACCTGTATAATGCATGGTCCATTACTGAGCATAGAAACAAGATCTCAGTGCTTGCTTTATTGTGCTGGTGCCACTTAAGAGAAGAAACAAACATCACAGAAACTATACAGAAGTAACTGGGCAGCAGTGAATTATGCATCCTCTGAGAATGAATTATGCAACCTTGCCCTGGCAATGGATTATGAGGAAAACTGGCCTGATTTAAGGACTGCTGAAGGAACCACATGTTCAATTTACTGAAATCAAGTACAGGGGGAGCCACCACAAAGTTCTTCAAATGTTCTTCGTTCTGCATTTTGCCTTTGTGCAAGTCACAGCTTCCAGAGCAAAAGTTCACTTCTTGCTTTGGTACCGGGATTCAGGAGTTTCCTCTTCTGAGGTCATGGGCTTAGTCTACATGTCCTTAAAGGATTCCTGTCTGTGTGGACCACGCAGCAATGAGAAGGGAGAGAAAGGTGTTTTGCTTTCCTACTTGAGGAAATACTTGTCAATTATTCCTGTATTTGCTTGGTAGTATACATTATATTAGTTAAAACATAAGCAAAGAACACCAAGTTAGTTGGGCTAAAGTGTATGTGCCTTGAGCCAGTGACTACTGTCAAAAATCCATTTAAATCTCTACCTCAGCTTGCAGTAGGCTGTCCTTCAAGATGTCATTTGTTGCTTTTACATGGTCAACTTGTCCAATGTTGAGCCGAAAGGTTCATGACCCCATCCCATGGTGATGATCGTGAGTGCTTTGCAGTTAAATTTTGTTCAGGAAGCCTGTAAGGTTCAAAGTGGAAGCTGGAAACTGAGGATTTAGAAATTTTGTTCTGCAGCTGTCAATACTGAGATCTCTTATCCAGCTTTTTTGATAAACCTAAATGTTTGTTGTTATATATATGCTGGTGTAAATTGGGAAATTCCTACTGCAGCTGTAAATGGCAAGGAGGAAAGTTTGCTGTGGAGCAAAGCTGCTCAGTGTGAGCACTAGGAACTGAGCCTCAGTACCAGGCACTTACACCAAATGGTTTTCCTGTGCCTTTAGCAAATGCTTCCTCCATCTGCCTCTCTATCAGGCATGGAGATAGACAAGCACAAGCGCTCACCACCTCAAACAGCATTAAGCAATCTTATATCCTCTCTAGTTCAGAACTGTGGCTTTTTCCCTGCAGCCATAGGTGAGTTGTTTCAGGATAACCTACTGGATTGTGAACTTAACCCTGTCTTCTGTAATTTTGCTCAGTAAAGTTTGAGCTAATTCAGCAATCTAACACTCTTTGTGACAGTTTTAATCTGCATTTCTTTTGCTTCAGGTGCCCACAGATGTTGAGAAATGTCAAGACCGAGTAGAATGTTTCAATGCTGACCTGAAAGCAGATATGGAGAGATGGCAGAACAACAAAAGACAAGACTTTAGGCAGCTACTCATGGGGATGGCAGATAAAAACATCCAGTACTACGAGAAGGTATGTGTCACTGTTGGAGCACTGGCAGGAGTAAGAATAGTTATTTTCCTCTGAAGTGGTGATAATTCTTCAGAAAATCTTCACACTGTCTTGAAGACAAGAATATTAGACATCTGAAGCTGCTCCTTGTCAGCAGCTGTTGAGTTGCAAGTCATGGTCAATTGATCTCTGTGAGACTAGGGGACTTTTGCAAGCAGTCTAACAGTATTTTATCATGCATGCTTGTCTATTTTGCACTCTTGAATTGAACAAATTACTGAGCAGCAGCAGTGGTGGTGAAAAAAAACCAGAATTGCACGTTCTAGTAATACTACCAGAGTAGAAAAATCTCTTGATTCTGCCTTTTATGAATCAAACTATGTGAGTTAATGCAAGTCCACGGACTCATATATAGATTACACCTGTTAGGTATAAGTTATTCTGATCTCTGTCCCTTTGTGCATAGTTCTGTCCCTTGTATTGATGCCTGAGGTGGCCACCTAATACACAGAGGCTAGACAAGAATAAGAGAATAAAACTAGGTATTTATTTGAAGGGCCTTCAAAGGTACACCCTGGGCAGTCAAAAGGCTACACCCAAGATGGACCCTGGGTCATGGGTTCTTCACACTTTTATAAGTTTGGTCCATTTGCATATCAGGGTTAATTCTCCAATTATAACCTCAGTTCATTATGTAATTACCCCAAGTTTGCCCCCCTTAAGAGGCTTTTAGTTTACAGATATTGGGGCCTGGTGTCCTTGATGTGGAAACCTAGAGAGGTTTGTTATGTCTGACCAGCATGAGAGAACAGTAGTTAACAGGCCACACGAAACTTCAGAGTTACACGCTAGGAAGTACAGGATTTGAAAAATATGAAAGTTAAAGCCTAAGGCATCAGTATACTAGTCCTGAAAATACCTAGCCTCTGCCCTCTTTCAGTTGGTGCATGTGTACCTGAGGTTTGGTGTCAGATTTTTGTATTTTTAATTAAAAGGAGCTTGACATTTAACTGCATATGCTTCCAGTCTAGTTTTCCATTGGGCTAGAACAGTGCAGCCCAGTGCAGTGGTTGATACCATAGGATCACAGAATGGTTTGGAAGGGACCTTAGAGGTCATCTAAGTTTCAACCTCCTGCCAGAGGCAGGGATGCCTTTCACTAGAGTAGGTGGTTCAGAGCCCCATCCAGCATGAACCTAAAACACTTCCAGAGATGGAGCTTCCACAGCTTCTCTGGGCAAGCTGTTCCAGTGTTTCCTCATCCTAATAGTAAAGCATTCCTTCCTAATTATCTAATCTAAACCTGCCCTCTTCCAGTTTAAAGCAATTGTCCCTTGTCTTATCACCACAAGCCCTTGTAAAAAGTCCTCCTTCAGCTGTCTCATAAGCCCCGTTTAGATATATTAAATATTAAACACTACTAGAACTACTATGCTTATGCATGGCCTAGTAAACATACTTCATCTTGTCTGTTCATTTTTCTACATCTACTTTACAAGCTGCTTCCTGTGCTGGGTTACCTCTCTGTGTAATATTAGTATGCAGTACCTTTTCCCCTTCCAATGTCTGTCTTGTTCATAACTACTCACACAGAACTTCCTTCATCCTCTTCTCTCTTCTAAGGCTGCTGTGGAAGGGGATATTAGAGGCTCCACTGAACATCTAGCAGTGCCTCCTCAATTGATAGATGTGTACACTGTATGTTAGTTTTGCTTTTGGCAAGGAAGCTTTTTTGGTAAGAAAGTGTCCAGTCACTTCAGGGTGCACACCTAGAACTACTCTATTCATCTGCAGTACAGTCAGCAAAGTTAGAAGGAAGATGTCTGTCAACAGTGACTTGTGGATATAAGAGCTGCTGATGAGTTTGCCCATTTCCAGCATTTAATGATTTGGATTCCACAGTCTGTATTTGCCCAGTTTTTACTTCTCGGCTCTATATGTTTGAAAGACAGTAACAACACACAGTACAAGTACTGTAGTAAGTGTATGTGTCTGGGAAAATTACTCCAAAGCCCAGAGTGGCTTTCTAATAATGCAGAAGCTACACTCCACTTACAGTTTACTATACCAGGCACTACCAGTTTGTCTGGAGTCGAGTCCCAGAGCTGTACTGGAATACACTGTGTCTCAAAATTAACATCCCTAAAGGCATGTTTTCTTTAAAATATGTTTGCTGGAGGTAGTCTGTAATAGCTGCCATTGTGTCCAAATTAGTGTTCACCCGTGGTTGCACCACAAAGATGTAAATTTCTACTCAAAACAGTTTGTCTGCCTAGCTGAAAGCTGTGGTATTCTTCAGTTTATAAAAATCCAGGTTAGTATTTGGAAATCCTGGGTGTTCTGATGATTTTTAATGGCTTAGGCCAGCTGATGACTTCGGAAAACTTGAATTTGTTGAATTTGTTTGGAAGGTGCAGCTATTCTAACACTTACTTGCTGTTTGAGATCCTGGGTTTTTTCTCCCTTCTGTAATAATCTGTAAAGACCCACATAACTTCTACTTGCATGCTACTGGTCTGGAAGGGCTGGTCAGAAGTTATATGAGCCGATATAAAATCTATTTTTAAAATCAATATTTCTTTCTTTCTCCAGTGCCTTACGGCGTGGGAATCAATTATACCACTATTGCAAGACAAGCCAGAGACCAAATAAGAAGTATCTTCATGGACAGTCTAGCACTTCTATGCTCAGTACCACTAGTCATACTGGAACTGTATGGAGGACCCTTTTTGTTAAGTTAACTGAAATGACAGCTGCACTTAGTTTTTCAGAGTATCTGTTCCAGCCTATTTTTTTCCTCAATTTTTGTGTTTAAACTGGGGTATGTTTCATCTTTTTGAGTTATCTTGAATGGTTCCTTCTTTATCCTATGGAGTGATTGGGGTTCATAGTGAAAGTGCATGGGGATCTTGATAAAATTTACCTCTCTAGTCTGGAAGGAACTAATGAGTGGAACACTAAAAAGATGAAAATAAAACTCTGCTGCAAGGTGCCAAATGACATCTTTATTACCATTCTGTTTTGTTTGCTTAAAAAAAAAAACTCCAATAATTACTTCTATGATACAGTATTCCCTAAGCAATCCTTATCCCCTTTTTTTTTTTTCTTTTTGAATGGGCAGGAAAAGGCTGCAAAAGAATATTTTCTGTTTTGCTACCGCCCACATGCTCCCTCTGGATGAAATGATCTCTGTAGACTTTTCCATCTGGGAGTTGGGCTGGTTCTAGACAGACCATACCAACACCAGCCGCAGATAGGCGGTGATGCAAGCATGAACTGTGGTTTTTGTGAGTGTGGCATGCTGTTGGTTCATGCGGAGTTTCTTTGTTTACCTTGGTGATTATGAAGTAATGTCAGTTGACTGAAGTGTACTTGTGACTGACTTGGGGATCAAAACCAGCCTAGCTGCGGGAATGAGTTGGACAGCGGCCTTTCAAGGGTTGTGGGAATGGGGGAGGAAGTACGAGTCTCTAATTTTTCCAAAGCTAGCTCTGGAAGTTGGGTGGTGGAAGTTTCTTACACCATGCTTTGAATATGGGTTTTACTAGAGCCACTTTAGGCTTGGTCACCTAAGATGCCTGCTGTAGTAAAAGTAGAACTCTGCTTTCTCTCCTCATGCTTTCTTTGCAGCAGCCAGAAGCCAATAGGTGTCAAATGCTTCCTTCCACCAAGCATCAGTGTGTGAAACTTGCCTTAAATGGTTTGGTGGGGGATAGATGGGAAGGAACCCTGTGAGGTACCCATAGTGTTCAAATCCATCTCTGCTGAACCACATGGCAAGTCTTTTAGGACTAATTTTGGTATAGATCTATTTTCTTAGTAGTTTCTGTTGGCCTTTAGCATTGTAGCTGCTTCTGCAAGTCCCTTTTTTGTCCTTCCTCTTGCAGTCCAACCTCAAGTAAATGCCTACTTGGTGTTAATGGCCTTAGGAATGCTGGCGTGATTTAACCATCCTAAGTGAGGGGGGTTGGGGCTCATATGAGTGTAATACTGGGATTTAGGGCAATAAATAACTGTGCTTACTGCTAAATTTGAGTGATTACTTGTTGTCTGGCAACATTCTTGCAAAGAACGTGAGCAGTGATTGATTTTGTGCAACTTCTCTGTTCTCCTGTGACAACCTACCAGGTACTAGTCTGATTTGGAATTTATTCCTTCGTAAACACCAACTGAACCTGCAGCCACCGTTCTCAGCCTGGTGGCTTTTTGGAACTCTCAAGATGAGTTATTGCAGCACTGTGGTAGCTGTCAGGCTAATGAGATGGTGCTCTCTGCATGAAAAAGTAAAATACAAGACATTTTAAGAAGTTCGTCTTGACTCAGCCTTCACTGACAACTCCATGGTACTAAACAAACTGTTTCTTGTTTTAAGGTCAGTTTGTCAATATGCACTTTTTGGTGTAAATGGGAACTCTGGTTTAAGTTGCTGTTAGGTTCAGAATCACAGACTCCTCTTGTTCAGGGGAAGTACTTAAGGGGATCATCTTGAAGCAATCTAGAATAAGCACTTGCGTACTAGCTAACAGTCTGGCCTTCAGGGTTACAATCTTCCCCATTTTCCACAAATAAATATCAACGTGCTTTTTGAATTAGTTCATGTGGAGTAAATGGAATTTTGTAGGTGACTCTACAGCATCACTGGGACTCAAGCAAAATATAATTTGAACTAATATTTAGTCAGTCTTCCCACCATCTTATTAAAATAAACAGCAAAAGATGAGTAGAAAGGGTGGTGGTTTTTTCCTACAGGTGATTTCATCTGATGCCTTACAACACTAAGGTCCTTTTCCTGCTTTGCTTTATGTCAAACTGAAGTGCGTGTTGCTTCTGGAGAATTTAGCAATTAACATCACAGCTGTTCTTGAGAAGCATAATGGACAGTGGAGAGTACCAAGTGAAGCTCAAATCAACATATAACTGTTGAGGCTGGAGCTGTTGAAGATCAGGATACCTTACGTGGTGTGGACCAAAACCTCTTAAGCTCATACAAGGGAAGTAAAACTTGACATTCTAAAGAGAGAATTGCTGCAGTGTAATAAGGGTGTGCAGTGGTGGGTCTCAGCTTCTGTGGGTGATGGAGTGGTCTTTTCTTATGAAGAGCTGTTGTAAATCACTAGGTAACTGAGGGAGAGGCTGTGGGTGAGGTGTGGGGAGGATCCTGACTATAACGTTTGGGGCAGCTATGCCAGTCAGGAGACCTACAAAAGTTGCAGGAAATTCCTTTAAGATGTGCAGAGTGACACTCGTATCACATAACTGCTGTTAGTGGGAGGTTGAGTCCTGAACTGAGAGTGAAACTCTTAACATGTTATCCTGTAATCCTTACAGAATCAAAATCTTTACTTTGGAAGGTCCAGACTTCTGTGAGAGAAATAGAAGATGTTGGTAAAGGGAATCAGGAATACTGCAGGAGCTTCGTCTTTGAGTAACTTGTTGAGTGTTAAGTCACTTAAGATGACTCTCTGCATGTGCACCAAAACGACACCAAAAGTAGTTGGCACCCTTTCTATGAGCCTGTTTAACATGTGGTTCCTTCAGCAGTCCTTAAATCAGGCCAGTTTTCCTCATAATCCATTGCCAGGGCAAGGTTGCATAATTCATTCTCAGAGGATGCATAATTCACTGCTGCCCAGTTACTTCTGTATAGTTTCTGTGATGTTTGTTTCTTCTCTTAAGTGGCACCAGCACAATAAAGCAAGCACTGAGATCTTGTTTCTATGCTCAGTAATGGACCATGCATTATACAGGTTCCTGTATACCTTTACCAGGTTCTAAATCTTGCAATAAGCATAGATGTTAAAACATCATGGCTTTTTCAGATATACATTGAAAAATGAAAAGGTAATATGTGTAGCCCCAAAGACACAAACAGCTCCAATGTGAGTTGTAGTACAGATTAAAGTATGATTCTTCTCTGAATTCTACTTGGATTTTCGTCTCACTAAAACTTGTGCTAAGGATAAAGTAGTGGAATAAGTGATAGAAACAAAGCATGAGTGGCAGAGACAGTTGTGTGGAGGTACTGTGCAGTAGCCTTGAAGCAGTGGCTGTGCATAGCCTGTTCATATTGCTTCAGGTGTCAGTCCTGCAGATGCCAGGGTACAAAAGAATTCTCTCACAGATCATCAGGGACTGTTCTGTATTTTAACAGGAGCCATACTTTTGTTAAAACTTGCACAATTTAACTGGATATAGCTACGATTACTGTTGCAGACTGTTGAAAATCCTTGTCCTGATAACCACTGAACAAAATTGCGTAGACTAAACAAGCTGATTAGATGAGATGTTCTGTCATCTTAAATTCTGGAGGTAGAACATTCTTTTCTTGGGTGCATTAACTTTTACTACAACAACTAAGGCATAGGGAAAATGAGGACTGGTTTTTTTTAAGATAGGCAAGTTGCTACTACTTGTTGGATTATTTTTTTTTCCCCTTGTGAAGTAAAACTGGGGATCACAGGAATAAACTTGCCTTCAGGCAGACTGAATGTGGCATTTAAAACTTTTTGGGGGTGCTGTTCAACCAATTTACAAACTAAAATGGCAGTGCTTAATTCTGTGCTTAGCACTTGGAAGTCTTGCTAAAGTATCTGACTTATACAGGTACTTAGTAATGAACTGGACAAGTTTTAAGGTTGCATGCCTAAAGCACAGTAAATGTGCAGAAAATAATGAACTTTCTAAAGAGGTATAAGTAGATCACCCTTTTGTAAATGGCATGCTAAAACAATAACAGCTAGTCACTGTCCTAGACTACTTTGAAGGTCTTGGTGTTCTGTGCTTTGGAACTAAACCATTTCCTTAACCCTGCTGCTGGGATATGTATCCTTACTTTCAGATCAAGCTGCAGGGTTGTGGCCAGTGCAACATTCCCACTGCACAAGGAGACAGATTGCTGAAGGCCAGTCTTGCAATAAGAGCCAAAGGGCTTTTGTCTATAGTACAAAGAAATAAAGAAGCCCTATCCTTTGTTCTTGCTTCTCTGTGCCTGCATCCCTCTGTCCCTCCCTGAGGTCTGGAGAGTTGGGCCATGCACGTGAAGGCAAGCTGGCTGTGAGCCTCACACACTGTGGTGAAGGTGTCAGTGATGGGGACCAAAGTGGTGCTGGTTCCTTGTCAAGACTCCTCTGCTTTCACTCTATAAACCCACTCACCAGAACTAGAGTCACTGTTCATACCATTAAAATACAAAATGAAAGCTGTGAAAAGACTTATCTCTGTGTGAATTGGCTAGTAAACTATTCAAAAATGGGAAGGAGGCTTTTGTTTCCTGTACTTGGCCAAATCTGGCAACTATGCTCTTGTTAAGACTTGCAGGCTAGGAAATGTTGTCTTGCCTTCTGGTGCTGGCATGTTTCTATACCCTTTCATATATCCCTATAAATATACTTGTGCATTGTTTACTATGGAGCTAGTATTGATGGAGAAAAATGCTTTGAGGTAAAACTGTTTGTAATTCTCTATTAGTGTGTACGTTTTTTTAAAATGCACCATTTGTTTACCTCAATTAATTTAATGGAATGGACCAATAAATGTATTTAAAGATGACTCCTTTACTTAGAATAAAGTTTCATTTTTTTGCAATCTTCACCATTGAAATTACGTGTGTGCTTATTTTGCTGAGCAGCTCACTATCTTACTGCAGAAATACCCTTCCCCTAAAATCTTATTCCATGGTTGATGTAACTAGAAGTCATCTGACCTGTTGCTGCATCACTTCTGGTACTGAAAGTGAAGGAGCTGAGGAAAGATTGTGTGTGTATGTGGGGGACAGGGTGGCGGGGGACAGGGTGGCAGCAACTTCCTCTGAGCAAGGCATTGTGTAGTGATGAACCACCTTCTGCTTGCTGTACCCCTGGGTTGAACTGAAGCTGCCTGATTTATCTCCAGATTATTTCACTTATTTAAGGGCTTTTAACTTCCATTTACTTAATCCAGGACCTTGGCAGCTGCTTAATCCTTCTTAGCTCAATTAGCACGTAAGCAGACACATCCTTGTGAGACATGCCAGACTTTTGACTCATGTTTGGATTTATGTGATATCATCTCATGCTAGTTGCTGTATTGTATGAGGTTCCTTTCCAACCCAGATTAAAGCTGAGGTAACATGGTGACTATTACATGGTATCAGTGTCCTTACACCTCCACAAAGCCTGTAGGAGCTGTATGCTGCACTTACCTGTTCTTAACCTGTTACAAGAGCAGCACATCGTGGTGGTGTGAGCCGAAACACCAGCATTAGCTCTTGAGTCTTAGTCCCCGCATGAGCTCTGTTGAGCTCCAAGAACTCCAAGGACAGTGGGACAATTTCCCAGAAGTCAGGGTCATGAATACCTGTTCAGGGGTGTTTTATTGTAGGGATTACTAAAATTCTGTTAATCTTACATATTTTTACAGTGGTATTTTTCTGTTTAATGGGCTTTTACATAACATTAATTGACTAGGCTGGTAACATATTCTGTAGCAGCCACGTGGAGACCCAGTGTGTCCTGCTGATGACTGTGTGCACATGGCATGCGGCTTCCAGCCCCGTTTCATCAGCCAAAGTCACAGAACTGCCCTGCGATTTCTGGATGAACAGAGAAGAAGGAACTAATGAAAAACCAATCCGCTGCTTTCTTCTTCCACTTTGAACGATGTGTCTAGAAATGCCATTTTCATTCTAGCCTGTATTTTTGTCCCTCTTTGGTATTACTAACCAGCCTAGCAAAAAGCAGAATGCCCTGAGGACTTCTGGTGTGCAATAGCCAATGCACACACTCTGCAAGATGAGGTGCTGCAGAAATAACAAGGCAAACGTCTCTTCCTGGGCAAGCTGAGTGGCTGAGAGGTTGTGGCATGCTGTGAAGTGGAAGTACAAATGCTATGCATCCTGCAGTGTTGGTAACTGTAGGGACTAGTGATAACAACCAAAAGGTGCCTCTGTTACTCAGTCAGAATCTCAAGGGAGCCAGTGGTTGACCGTTGTTTGATGGCCACAAAGCTGCAAAGAACAATACAAATGCAGATAATAACAGTTAGCAAACTACTTTCTCAAACTGCAGTTTGCTCTTTCCACATTTATATCCTAAACTTTGTCGGGGTGTCTGGAGCTGGCTGAGTGCTAATGGGATTCCTCTCAATGATCTGCCAGCCTCTCTTGTGTACAAGCAATGACACTGGCACCATTTGTCATCCTTCAGACTTTAAAACCCCATGTTCGTGCTGATAATGGTACTTCTATTTGGAACCTGTATTAAAAAGCATTTGAGTACCTAGCAGTGACCCCTGTTAAAGAGAGGGTTGTGCATAAGAAACAAGTCTTTTGTGTCTGGAAGATTTGAGGCAGAAAGCAGAGCTGGGGGAATGATGATCATGAAGTAGCCTTCTAATGGACAAGGTGTAAAAGTAGACAGAGAGGTTGTTTCAGCTTTCTCTCTTCAAATTAAGCTGGTTTTGTGCTTAAAATTTGTTCCTGAAATTGTACCTCTCAGTAACTCCGTAGTAGTACTGTTGGGCAAATTCAGTGAATCTGAAAAGTAACCATTTCCTTCACTGTGGTAATGGTCTCTCTCTGAAACATTTGAGAGAGACTCAGATTATTCTTTTCTGTCCCAATGGGTAAGTAACACAACAGAATTTTTGAAAACATTTTACTTTGTGTAGGGTTATTCCTTCATTCTACTTACTATTATTTTGACAGTATCAAACACTTACATTTGTGTGAATGCTTTATCTCCTGGGATTATTAGCTGTTAAACTGCCAAATACTCTTCCTACAGCAATTAGTGTTAGATTAAGAAAAAAACACTGGCTAGACATTGCAGTTTTCATTCTTTGAATCTGCTTGATATTTGTCAACTCATTTCTGGAAGTTTCTTTGTTTCTTGCATTTTTTTTTTTTAATTCAGTTCGGGAGGGGTATTGTTGTTTTCTTTCTAAAATATTTTCCTATCTGTATTATATATTTTAGACCTAGAATCAGGAAGCACAGAGAAAATACAACATGTCCTTTTGAACAAAGCCTTTCCTATTTCTTACCTTAAAGGGAGGAGAGTCAGGCAGCCAACCAGGAAAGACAAAATGAAGCAGAAGCCGCTGTACCAGTCCAGTGTGTTTTGATAGATCTTGTTGTAGACTGTAGATGTCACTACTCCCGTGGTGACTAAAGACAGCTGCAGCAAGACAAACACCTTACCTGTAAGACAAGAACATAGTTTGTTACTGGGGATTAAAAAACCAGCTGTGGTACCTCCCTGACAAATCCAGGATCACAACTGTGTAGTCATTGCTTCACTAACACCAGATGGCATTTGTAGACCACAATTAAATTATTTTTCCTTCTTTTAGATGTGGGACAAAAGATCCAACTGGAAAACTGTCTGCCTAAACAGCCTACATATACAGGTAGCTGCTTGGAAGAGCAGCAATAAACTGGTCAGTAAGTGTTCCTTTTCCTAGGAGGTAGAAGAGTAGTCTAGACTAACATCTTCAGGACAGGAGAAATTTTAGTCAGGGTCTGCTTCTGGCCTAGGCCAGAAAAGTGGTTCACAGGGTTGAAATTATAATAATGCATGAAATAGGTGTGTCATTTGTATGATGTTTCATGTGGAAGAAAGGCAGAAACTGAATTCTAGTTGAAACCACTCTTTACTGGAGGGTTTCTGTCATGGTCAATGGGTGAAGGGGAAGTAACCCAGCCCTGCTGGGACATGTAGACAGGGGGCAAGGTCAGGGCTGTGTGCTGAGCCTGCCGCCAAGGCAGCCTTCTGCAGCCACTCAGCACCAGCAGTCACCAGCTAAGGAGATGAGACTGCCACCAGAAGGCAAGGGCTGCTCTACTGCAGGTCCTACTCGAGGTCTGGACTGATGCTGTTGTCACTTGCAGCTCGTATGGCTCAAGGCAGAGGTTAAAAATGTCTGATTTATAGTGATTAATTTGGGGTGTGAGATGTGCTGTTTGTGGCAGGTAGATGATTTTGCTACGGTGGATGTTGAAGCACAGGCAGTAGGAATGAATTGGTGACACAAAGCAGTCTCATGTTTGTGGATGCTGAAAAGCCTTGGTAGAGAAATTTTTCAGCTTTTCTGCAGCGTTCTGTGAGAACTTTGCAGTTCTCACAGAAGCTATGAAAAACACTGCTATGGGTTCTTGTAAACTAATTCTTTATCTTATCTTGTAAACTAAATCTTTATCTTGCACCTGGGTTTGTTATGCAAGATTGTTATGGTTCTAGCTTTCTAATACTTTGAAATAAGTGTCTTAGAGCTTGACCAATCCCCTCAAGGGGTGGATGGCCGAGCACCCAATTGTCTTATGCCATTCAACACACTCTTTGCGAATCCCTGTTACAAAAGATGAATTAATTAATTAAAAAAGGTCAGAACTGCTTTCCCTTCTGAACTTAGTCGTGACATTCCTTGCCGTCAGTGCTGCTCACAGCGACACATGTTCATATGGCAGAAAGGAAAAGGATGTGAAGGATGGCTGAGGGAACATGTTTGGAGGAGGTATGAGCAGTTGTGGGCCTGCGGTGCTGTTTGAATGAATGGCCAGTCCAGTCTCTTGTGTCTAAATATAGCTCATTGGGGTAAAAATAGTAGGCTTCAATATGCTGTTGTAAAATACATTTTATTAATTTGTAATACATGTAGTAATGGAAAAGAATTCCTGCTGCTGTTCCAAGAAGGGTCAATTTTTATGCAAAGGTTATTATTTGTAGTTAAATCAGGTCTGTCAGGAACAAACTGCCAAGCACTTGTAGAAATGTTTAGACAGTGTAACTGAAAAAAAGATGAAAAAAATCCATCCTTCCCAAAACTGGAAGTAAAAGAAGCCAGATATAAATGGTGTGACTATCACACTGCTTCGACTCAATGTCCTGCTTTTCTTGGTTCTCCCTGCAGTACTGTGTTTTTGAGCAGCACCCCAGCTATTTTTCCTGCCTTTGAACTATGCACTGATTGTAATCTTTTGAAGTATGTGCTGAAAATTCTGTGGATAAATGATGATGCAACCACGGACGAGAAGATTGGTGAGAATCTAGTCCAGCAAGTTTCTCTGCTTCTCCCTTCTTGTTTGTGGTATCATGTGTTCCAGTATTATTACACAAAGCACAGATTGCAGCAATAGCTTACCTTTCTCTATACTCTAAGTGGAATAAAGGAATTTCAGGGGGTTTTGATTGGTAAGGTAACCAAAATACTCACCATAGGATGATCCTTCAACATGCTTGGACAACATGGACCTGATGGTTGGTAAAGGGATGAGGGCAAAGAGCATCACTGCCCGTGCTGTAATGCAATGAATTCTGAGTTATCACCAGTACCTGCTCTTTGTCACCCAACACAACCACTGCTTTTGAAGATTCCATGCCTCTGGCTTGGGCAGGCACCTTTCTTCATCTCTTCTCGTGCCCTGAGTCCTAAAAAGAGGTAGGTCCTCACTTCATCCAAGGCAGATAAGCCACCTATTGCTCCCATTAGCAGAGGTACTTTGCCCAAACTAGACATGGTCTCTTGTTCTCAGCCAGACATCCCAGCATAGATGGGATCCTCACTCTCCTTTGAGATAGTGAGGATGATGGTTTAAGTGGTAACATGCAGAGAAAGCCCCCTGTGCTACACAGCCTTGACAGGAACAGTACCTTTATAACACTACATCTGTCTTGTATCTCAGTGCTTCTGGCTTGCAGTATTCTAGCCTGTCTCTACTGTGAAAATTTATAGGGAGCTGGAATTACCTTCCTGTTAGCAGAACCAGCCTCAGTGAAGAGCTGGTCCATGTCTGGTGTACCAAGTTGCTTCTGCAATGCAGGGAATAAGCATCCTACACACTGCATAGCAGCAGGTCTTCATGTTGAAGATGAGCCTAATTTGTAAGCAACTTTATTTTTTTTCTTTTATTCCCCAGCTTGATTGCCTAAACAAACAAAATCTCTTAAAATTTTCACTCAGTGTTTGGCTTAGTACACAAATACAATATCCTATCATCTTTCCTTTTAGAATGACTGTTTAATTTTCAATTTCCCATTCTCTGTAGGGACAGAGAGAAAAATCACTTCAGGACATTTATCTCCATTTATTTCTCACTTTCAGAAGCAAAACCTTAAAGGCATGCAATGGACAATACTCTGTGAAATATCTCTGCCACAATGAATGCAGTTCCTGGGTTTTGTTTTCTGTGTTTTGTCATAGGTTAACTCCCAAAAATAAACTTGCCTTTCCTTTATCATGGGATGCTGCCCCATCTATTGTTAGTAATTTATGTACACTGTGAGATTTGTAAACTACATTATTGTGATAGTTTACACCTCCAATGTTTCATTAAGTTTCCCATCAGCCATAAGCGCCTTCATATGACAAAAATAAATCACATCTTAAGATGTTCACTTAATAGGAAGCCTTTGCCATTTTGTTTCTGTTGTGGCCTGAAGCCTTACCTCAGAAGAAGCAAGTGCTTCCCACTGATGCAGTGATGTGGTCCTACCAGTACACGGAGTCAGCAACAATTCCCAGTCCCCCAGAGTGTGAACATTGTTCTGCTCAGACCTGGTCTGTGACCAGCTGATGAATTACAAGTCAATGAGCCTTAAACTAATCCTTTGCAGGAGTGTATGCCTCCTCAAGATATTGTAGAGTGCTGAGTCTTAAGAGTACAAAGGGAGATGTGGGGAAAAAGGAATGATAAGAATGCTCTCTTGCAAATTGCCCATGTGATGGTCTGCCTAACTCCCTGCTTGCAAACTTGTCATGAAGAAAAGCAAAAAGCTCTTCCAGTGATGTTGAAACACCCCTGTCTCAGGGTGTATTTACTCATGTGAGTGGCTGTTCAACTCACCAATGTAGAACAGGAACGTCCACTGCACAAAGGCCATGATGAGGATGCCAGCGCTGAACGATGCTACTCCGATCATGATCATGGTAATGTCCCTCAGGTATCTGGAGAACACGAGTACCCCTAGGAAACTGGTAATGAAGATCGCGTACCCAGCAGCGTTGCCGTGGCCGATCTCCACGGCATTCCAACTTAAAGGTTCCCTGAGCAAGAACAGTGGGAGCACGTTCATTGCACCAACCACAGCAAGGTCATAGAGGATTGCTGCCACAAACAGCAGGACGATGATGAGTTTTGAGGGGGATGCTGGAGTGGAGATGCTGCCCTCTGACGGTTGGGAACTCCCTGCTGCTGCTGCTTCTGGTAGCTGACCACCCACCTCCTCTGCACTCTTGGCTTTGGCTGGGCAGGAAGCTGCTGCCTTGGGGACTGTGAGGACAAAAATGCTGTAGAGCAGACAGAAGGCATAGCAAGCAATGCTGCAGCACACCAGCACGGTGCCTTCTCGATAGCGGTCACTGAAGCCAACAAAGAGGTAGCCGGATGCCATGCTTCCCAGAAAGCCAGCGAGGCCGTACACCAGTTCAATAATGATGAGCCGCAGAGACCTCTTGCCCTCAGAGGACCCCAGGGATCCCAGAGCCATGATGCCTGCCCAAAGTGTGGTGAAGCCTCCAGTCAGCCCATTGAAGGCAGCAGCCCCATACATCACCTCCACTGGCCAGCCGAGCAGGATCAGGAGGAACAGGAGAGTTTTGGAACCCAAATAACCAAGAAGAGGGAAGCAGATGGGGATCTTCCGATGTACTCTGTCCCCCAGCTTGGACAAGCCATAGGCTGACACCAGCGGGCTCAGGCCCAGAACTAGGTTGTAGATGATATAAAAATTAGATACAGCCTTCTGCTGAGCATCTTCCATGGCATGGGAGGGAGCAGTGCTGTTGGTCTGGTTGTAGTAGTTCTTCACCACCAGCAGTAGTGCTGTGTCGTAGAAGGCACTGGCCACTTGGGAACCCGCGACCACTGGCTCAATCCACGTCCTCATTGCTGCTATCCCCACCATGCTGCTAGCGACCACGTCTTCTTGGAGAGAGCTGCTTTCAGGGAGATCACGTGAGGAAACAGCTCCTCAGAAGCTCTGCTCTGGAGGCGTGTTTGGAAACAAGCAGCAAAAGGAAAAGTAAAAGGTCTGCCAGGCTGCGCAGGACCGGAGAGTTGTGGAAGAGATGATCTGGCTGGGAGGATATTTGCACCTCGCCTTGCTATGTGTACACACACCTGCACATCCCTGCACTGCTCTGAGCTCTGGCTCACACATGGGAGGCTTTTGTACAGCCAGAGAACGCCCTGCACTTGGCGACTGCTGCTGCTCCTCTTCCTGGTGTAGTTTCAACAGAGGTCAGATGACCTGGGGAATTTCTCTCTCACAGAGTAGGAAGTGAAAATGCCCAGTCAAGTAATTGCTGTAATTTGGGGTGGTGGTTTGTTTTTTGTTTGTTGACTTTTTGGGGTTTTTTTTCTCCTTTTGGTATCCTTCATGTATCAGAGGACTCTCAGAGTGGTTGTGGGAGCAGGGGATGGCTATGTGCCTTTTTATCTGGTAATTTGTGAATTTCCCTTACTGACACCTCATTTTTCTTTTGTGTACACGAATACGTCATTGGCTCTTTTGCTTTTTTGTGTTCCTGTCTTTCCTGTTGCTGCATCATGCACCTTATGTCATTGTTGTTTCAATAATGCAGTCAGGAAATTACACCAAAAAGAAATTAAAAGGGAAAAGTTCTATTTTTGGTAGCCTGTCTCCTATGGCTGCCACTCTGCTTGCTGCATCCCTTGGCTTTACAGTGTGGGAATTTCCAAGAGGAAAAGTCAAGTCCCAGTTTATCCAAAGACATCAGTGACTGCTGTGTCCCAGTAATCAGCCAGCTCAGCTGCAGGCTGAGGTGGGTGAAAGTCCACCTCTGGAGAAGAGTTTTCCAGCCCTAGCTCCTAGGGGAGATGGCTGTGCATCTCTGCAAGTGCTTATTGCCACAGACTCTCAAGCTTTGCAGCTTGAAGTCAGCTTCCAATCTTGCTGCTGCCCGAGGGGCAGGTGAAACAACCCACTCAAGGAGGGCCCCATGGGCATGGCAGTACTGCTAGCCAGAGGCACAAGAAGCTCTTGGACCAGGACATGGTGCAAGCAGGCTGCCAGCTCCAAGGACAATGTTTGCAGTCCCAGCTGCAGGAAGTGCTTGGAGGATATTGGGCAGTCTCAAAAATACTATCTTAAATGATAATGATCTCATGCTGTACTGGTTTAATGAATCATAACAGGCAGAATAACAATCTGTTCTAAGAAGATTTATGGTCATTACTTTAAAAAATAAATTAATGATTAATTTGAAAAAGCAATGTTAAAACCTCCATCTGTTGGACTCTTGGTTGATTCAGGTGACATTTACTCAAGGCCATGGCTCAAGAACTGTTTTTTTCCGCTCTGTTTGGTTGTGCAATAATTTTTGGCTTGTATTTCAATTAGAGGAAGAAAGATCCAATATCTAACAGGGAAAGGAGTAGGGAATTGTCTGCTAGAATGATTTGCTCTAGAAAATTTCACTTTCATCAGAGAATTTGGTTTTTTGTTAGACCAAAAGACTCTTAGCCAGCTCTAAATTATGTGTGTTGTTCCAACAGTTGTCTTTTCTTTTCCCCAGATTAGCTGAAAAAGGTGTCTCGGTTCTTCAGCTTTTATTGACAAGTGGGACAATTTTTTTTTCAGCAAACCCTGAAATATTTCCAGAGGACGGAAATTCCAGACAACCTTACTGAAAACCCCAAAGGGTCAGCCTGTGACCAGTTTAAGCAACAAATGCAACCAAAGGAATTGCCACATTTTGCTTCACGCAGGGAGCCTTTTGTCTCCCACCAGAATTACAGGGAGAGGTAAGTTACTTGTTTCGTTCAAGCTTCAGTTTGGGACGTGGGGTCTGGTGCAAAGGAATCAAATTGGAGTGCAGAGGTATGTTACAGTCAGTGTGCTCAAGACACTGCAGATCTGCTCAACTCCTGCTTGAGGGGTATTTTTCCTCCACACTTTGTTGCATATATAGACTGCTTGGCTTATTCAGCCAACACTCTTCAGTGTTCATTCATAGCTAATGAACTGTGCTAAATGTTACTAGTGATCTCATGAATTACATCTATATTTCCAGGCTATTCTGTGTGGTCACTCACATTAAATCTACTTTTTCGAACTAGTTCTCGTGGAAGGATATATTTCCATGTCAGTAATTGCAAAACAGTAAGTGCTAAAGTAAGAGTTTAGCTCAAGCTCCAAAATATTTACTACTGAAAAGCAATTTTCACAAATCCCATATTCATTTCATGCCACAAGGTCTTCAAAATTACTATTATTTAGTAATTTTTCGGAGGGCCCTGTACTTATATTACTGGTATTTATAGGGACATTTGCATCTGCTTTAAAACATGTTCATGCAGCATAAATGTAATGGAGCCTTAGGAGAGTGGCCCTTAACATTTAAGAAAAATGTACCTACAGAATCAGAGACTGTCTTAACAACAAAAATGCAATGGTGTAGCCTGCTGGAAAATGAAAACATTGTTTTAGGGCATTTCTCTCTAGAGTGGTCTTGTCTGGAGGCCCACTAGGGCAGGGTCAGCACATGTTTCACCAACTCTTCAACATTTTTCAGCCTGGCCAAACCAGAGGTGTTTACTGTTTCCCTGTGGTGATGTTTTACATTCCTATGCAGTATTGCTGTTTCTATTTATATTTCTTTTCCATTTATGGCAGTTACATCACTTTTTTCTTTCTGAACAGAGTTGCCATAGGGAATTCAGTATGATAGGGGGCCTGGGCTAGGCAAGTACCAGCATTCTGGAACTTCGCCTTCAGCATTCCTTCTCTGAAAAGGTCCTTTTGACATCCAGGACTGCAATCCAATGTGGGTAAGTAAGCCCCCTTCATCTCCCTCCCCTAAACCTGCTAATGGGATCTGTGATTTACAATCCCCTTCTGGCAAGACATTTTGCCTCCTAGGTGATAAACTGGCTCTGTAACTCCTCCTCTGGATGGTTACTTGGTGTGTGCAGATCATCCTCTTGCACACTGTGCCTTTGTGGCAGTGGCAGAGTGGGGAAGTGTGACTAGGAACTGTAAAGTGCCTAGGTCTGAGCCTGGATGGAACAACAGCCCCATTACAGCCCCAGGGGGAGGGACACCTGGTTGAAAACACTGGGGAGAAGCAGCTGTTTTAGTGATGGCCAGTTTTCCTTTGGAAAATACGTCATCATGAATGACATCATAAATGGTCTCTCAGGTAGTATTTAAGGAGGCTGCTAGGGCATGTAGGAAAAAAATTAGGGAGGCCAAAGCTCAGTTTGAACTTAATTTGGCAACCCTTGCAAAGGATATTTTACAAATATCCTAAAAGGATAATTTTACAAATATATTAATGACAAAAGGAAGGGCAAGACTGACCTTTGTTGTCTACTGGATGCAGAAGGGAATTCAGTGACTGCAGATGAGGAGAAGGCGGAAGTGCTTAGTAACTTCTTTGCCTCGGTCTTTATTGGAAAGATGGATAGTCCTCAGGACAACTGTCCTCCTGGGTTGGTAGATAGTGTCAGGAAGCAGGATGGTTCCCCTTTTATCCAAGAGGAGGCAGTCAGGGAACTGCTGAGCTGTTTGGATATTCATAAATCTATGGGACCAGATAGGATTCATCGCAGGGTGATGAGGGAGCTGGCAGATGAGCTTGCAAAGCCACTCTCCATCATTTACCAACAGTCTTGGCTCACCGGTGAGGTTTCAGATGACTGGAAGCTGGCCAATGTGACGCCCATTTATAAAAAGGGTAAGAAGGAGGATCCTGGTAATTACAGGCCAGTTAGCCTGACCTCAGTACCAGGTAAGGTTATGGAACAGTTTATATTGAGTGCTATTACACAGCACCTACAGGATGGACAGGGGATCAGACCCAGCCAGCATGGGTTTAGGAGGTGTAGGTCATGTTTGACCAACCTGGTCCCCTTTCATGACCAGGTGACCCACCTGGTGGATGCAGGGAAGGCTGTGAATGTTGTCTGTTTAGACTTCAGCAAGGCCTTTGACACTGTCTCCTACAGCAAACTCCTGGAAAAGCTGGCAGCCCACGGCTTGGACAGGGGCATCTTTGCTGGGTTAAGAACTGGTTGGATGGCCGGGCCCAGAGAGTGCTGGTGAACGGTGCTGCATCCAGTTGGTGGCCAGTCACTAGTGGTGTCCCTCAGGGATCTGTGCTGGGGACAGTTCTGTTTAATATTTTTATTGATGACATGGATGAGGGCATTGAGTCTTTCATTAGTAAATTTGCAGATGACGCTAAGCTGGGAGCGTGTGTCGATCTGTTGGAAGGTAGGAGAGGTCTGCAAGGGGACCTGGAACAGTTGGATAGATGGGCAGAGTCCAATAAGATGAAGTTCAGTAAGTCCAAGTGCCGAGTCCTGCACTTTGGCCACAATAACCCCCTGTTATAGGCTGGGGGCAGAGTGGCCTGACAGTGCCCAGGCAGAAAGGGACCTGGGGGTACTGGTGGACAGCCGACTGAACATGAGCCAGCAGAGTGCCCTGGTGGCCAAGAAGGCCAGCGGCATCCTGGCCTGTATCAGCAATAGTGTGGCCAGCAGGACCAGGGAAGTCATTCTTCCCCTGTACTCGGCACTGGTGAGGCCGCACCTTGAGTGCTGTGTCCAGTTCTGGGCCCCCCAGTTCAGGAAGGACGTGGAGACGCTTGAACGCGTCCAGAGGAGGGCAACAAGGCTGGTGGGGGGCTTGGAACGCAAGCCCTGTGGGGAACGTCTGAGGGAACTGGGGTTGTTCAGCCTGGAGAAAAGGAGACTCAGAGGCGACCTTATCCCTCTCTACAACTTCCTGAAAGGTGGCTGTAGTCAGGTGGGGGTTGGTCTCTTTTTCCAGGCAACAACTGACAGAACAAGAGGACACAGTCTTAAGCTGCGCCAAGGAAAATATAGGTTGGATATTAGGAAAAAGTTTTTTACAGAAAGAGTGATAAAATACTGGAATGGTCTACCCGGGGAGGTGGTGGAATCACCATCCCTGGACGTGTTTAAAAAGAGATTGGATGTGGCACTCAGTGCCATGGTTTAGTTTAGTTCAGGTGTTGGGGCATGGGTTGGACTCGATGATCTTGAAGGTCTCTTCCAGCCTGGTGATTCTGTGATTCTGTGACAAAAGCATTGTGTTTTGGGAGATTGGCTTCCTCGGTGGCTGTCATTTAATTATGTGTAGCCCCTGTCCTCACAAGGTGTGTGGTTCTGCTTGCAGGGATGGGGAGATGGAGGGAGAGTGGGGGCTGTGTGGAAAGCCAGGGCACAGGGCAGAGGGAGCAGCTCCTGGCAGCTGCTGCATCGCCACAGGGATGTGCCATCCTAGCCAAGGGCAGTTGTCTTGTTGGATCCAGAGCCACTGATGGCGGAAGCTAATACCTGGACAATGTAAAAAGCCACCTAGAAGCCTTGTTTTGTGGCTCTGGGAAACAACATCAAGGTTGTTTGGGAACTCACAGGGCTGGTGCCAGTGTCTGTGGCACAACAGCCAGTAAGTACGCCATCTCTGTGATACAATACAGGCCCATGCCCTTACAGGTGCGCCTGGAGGTGCCTCAGGCACTGAGACCTCTGGGCCAGCAGTCTGGCATTTGGGAGTTGCAGCACCATCAGACATGCTGGGATCATCTATGGAGACATCTGCTCTCCTCTGCTTCTCCTGGGAGGAAAAGGAAGCACAGGCCACAGGCAGTGGGAGCACATGGGCGCCTTTTCCCCCCGTGCCTTGAGGCCTCACCCACTGCTCCTCATGAGCAAAGTCCAGGGTGGTGTGCAGGCTACGAAAAAGCTGGAGAGGGGATTTGCTCCATGTAGAGACCTCATGGGAAACACTGACAGGAAGCATGATGGGGAGGGGTGACCCCCCCCAAGGGTAGGGAGGCCTGCCAGCCCTCCTTTGGAAAAGGCTGGCACTCTCCACCACTTCACCACCACTTTGAGAACAACACGGGAGAGCAGCAAGGGGCTGGGAATGGCAACACTGTCCGGTTGTCCTTCTGGACGGTTGCTGGCTGGCCAAGCAGCACCAGACACCTACATTTCCTTGCTTGTACTGCCAGTCATCATGGTTTTCTCTATTTTTCTCCATTCAGAATTTTCTGCTTACCTTGTTCGAGTCTCCTGTGGGCCTATCCACTACTGAAAATAAAAATACACCATCCTTTGACAGATGCTTTTTGCTGAGTTGGCTTTTTTCCCTTTAGCTTGAGGATTTGGGCAGTTAATAGTTCTGACAGCTAACTGTATGCCTTAACATTAATCCTCTCCATGGAAGCAGGAAAAAAAGCTTCTTGTAGTACCTGGTGTCTGCCTGATCCGCTGGACCACAGAACAAATCCTGCTGTTGCTCTTAGATAAGCCCCAGATAATCCTTGCACTAAATGACTTTTTTGGTGTGTGTGCCCATCCTCCTTTTCATTTATATTCATGTATTTTTTAAAATTGTTGCCAAGGTATATATGTTTTTGGAACAGAAGCATTTCAAAGTTTAAGAGTGTGCAGGCAGCAATAGCCTTGAGAAATGGAATGAAATAAACTATCCTAGCACTACAGCTTAAGCAATCCTATGTTGTATAAAAGTGGATAATCTGGAAAAATGAAACAGCTATAGCAAAGGCATGATTTTAAAAAAAAATTCGCTACTGAGTGAACTACAGATATTAATATATAAAAACTTGATTCAAACCCCAAAACTGCTCTCCCCTTCCTAAGTGCTCTCCAAAGCTGTTTAGAAATAATTTTGGTGGTCTACTTTTTTTTAGTTTGGGTCTGGAAAATTTTTGGCAATGGCGAATTGATACCAAAAAGCCTACACAAACATTTAAATAATACTGTTTGCAGAAAAACATTAAGGGTGAATAAAAGCTCTGTAGAAACGTAAATTTGACTTGGGATTTATAAGTTTGGAGAGGATCTGGATGGTAAGTGTCAACATGAATTAGAGGAAGATAATACACAGAGCATAATGTAAAGAATAATACAGCAGGATAAAGGAGGAGAAAGAAATAACAAATTACCTATCCTTAGGAGTGAAGGGTGGAAAGAAGAAGAGAAGAGCAAAGGAAAGAGGAGTGCTGATTTTTCTGGTCTGATTGGACCTTTGCTAAGTAACTCAGCCCTAGCCAGGTACGATTAGAAGGAATGTTTATCTCTCCATAAGCCTGAGACTTGGCAAGAAGTAAGAAGAGTAGCTGGCAGAGGATATCAGGACAGTGGAGAGAAAAGGGATAACTCCACCCCATTTTCCTGGCTGAGAGGTGGAAACCATCAAAGGCATCATAAATGCATAAAGATACAGGCTCTGCATTTATGCTTTCTGTAAGACATAGTGCATCTTCAGGAGAGGAGGGAAGGTAAAATATTTCTTTAAATCTTCTGGAGACACCCTTGCCTGATAATCCATTCATTTTCACCTAACAGATCTCAAGTTAGCTCCTTGCCTGGCTAAATTTCTAGTTTTCAGGCACATGAAGATAATGCTGAAGCCATCACCTGCAGTAAGCCCTCAGTGATATCCCAGATATTCAGAGCAGGCAGATGGTAACTCAGTCCTCACAACCTCTGTCTGTTTACTCTGCTGGGCTGGGTCCTGAGCACAGAAATTGGCTATGGTTTTAGTAATTTAGATGTTTAAATTTTCCACTCTATTTTATGCAGAACATCCTGTCATTTGTCACAGTCATTTGTCAAAAAGAAAAAGCAAAAACCAAGAAGTGGCATACACAACCGAAAAGCTGCAGGTGCTGTGGCACACTCCAGTGACATTTCTAAGCCTTACCACCCTTTTTTCCATATGGCAGGTCTTCCAGTGGGGAGTGTTTACTCAGCCTCTGCAGCTTAGAAATTAAAACCACAGGAAACTCAATAACAAGATCTCGTTGATTACAGAGCACCATCTGATCCTCTATGGGCCACTCGCAAGCCCCTCAGCACAGGTGGTGGTGGCTGCAGAGCCCACCCAGGGGTGGCTTTGGGTTATAAGGTTGCAGGGCAGTGCCTATCACTGTCTCACTGCAAACAGAGCCCAATGCCAGCTGAGGATTTCCAGACAACTCGTGCAACAAGGCACAGCAAATAATAGGGATAACCCTGCTTATAACACGTGCTGCAGCCACACCTGGCTAATTATCCAGCTTGTTTTGAGCTGGCAGGGTGGAGAGGTCCCTGGGACAGAAGGGAAAGGCACCAGCATCCTCCATGAGGGTGGCTGGGAGGCTGTGAGGGAGCATGTCCCTACCCATTTTGCTTCAGAGCACCAGTGAAAATGGCACCAGTGGTATAATCTTCAGACAAGAGAGCAGAATTGTGCCTGGGTGGGCAAGCTGCAGACCCAGTGCTGGAGAAGCCTTACTTGGAAAGAGCAAATGCTGCTGAGGCTCTGCTACCCATGCAGAGGTGTGACCTCCACTCAAAACACAGGGAAGATGTGTCTGGACTTCCCCAGGCCCACAACTCTGCATCAAAGTGCTCCAGGAGAAAGCTCCAGGCTCTGGAGAAAGCTCATCTAGACTGTGCATACTACTTTGGAGAATGTTAACTAGCACCCTCCCAGGAATCTAGTGAATGAACAGCCTTGGTAGATTTGTGTGTTCTTAGGGCTTCAGTACATGTATAAGAAGATATTGAAAAAGACATTTAAGGGACTTAAATGCTAGTCGTCTTCTCCTTTCTTTGCAGGATCCTGTTGTATCTGCAGGAAATTTTGGAGTTGAAGAGGGATGTTGGGTAAAGGGCACTAGGGAAGCAAGAAAGTCCAGGCAGCTTTCCAGCAATATTGCTGCTGCTAACTTTTTTACAGGCTGCATTTCTTCAGTGTCTAACAAGCACAGATAAATATAAATATAAATATAAATATAAATATAAATATAAATATAAATATAAATATAAATATAAATATAAATATCTGCACAAATGTAAATTTTAAACTGTGTGGCAAGACAGTGGCTGCTACTGGTGTTTGCCATTCCCTTGCCGCTTCATTCCAGCACTCTGGAGCATTCAAGGCTTTGCTGAACTAAAGCTTTGCTTTTATGCCCCATTGTGCTGAGGTGGCTGTACTGGTTGGGAGCAGCACTGCTTCTTCCCACTACCACCTCTGCATTTCTGGGCAGTGGTTTCAAAGCTCCTGCTTAAACAGAATGTGGGCAATGGGGAGACATCTCCCAGCCACCTTACCCATTTCAGCATGGCTTTGTACCTTGGTCACCAGCCAAGAAACAGTGAAGCTCTTGAAAGGAGGACTGTGAGCTACACTCACCTCCTGACAGGCTGCTAACACGAGTCGTTGCAGGACCTGAGACACTCTTGTTTGCTGAAGACCAACAGGACACAGCTGAGGGTCACGTCAAGCGCACACTCTTCCCTCCAGAGGACCGTGCTGTTCTTGCTCTGCTGCAGATGAGGTTGTTTTGCTGCCATAGGGCCAGGGCCTTTTGTGGGTGATGTGGGATCATTCCTCTCACTGCAACATGTGATGCACTTCCACACCACTACTTTCCAAGGGTAAGTAGCTGTCACCTTCAGGGATTTTATTTTGGGGGTCACCTCCAAGATGCCAGTGGGAACTATTAGCAGCTAGCAAGTCATGCCTGGCCATGAGCTTTAAGGCACCCTCTGCAAGGACACATAACCAGGGCAGCCTAGGGCAAAGCAGGAAGATGCCTGGAGAATAAACTGAGCTCCTTTAAAACCACACTGATTTAATATTTTTATACAGGAAGGGAACAAGAGATTAAGCAAGATTTGAAAAATAAAGCCCACTGGGGTACTAAAATGCTGTTTTGATCCTTTAGTGCTCGAGCATCTTGATAATAAATTCCTTGGAAGCACTCTGCAAAGCTTAGACAGACTATATTGACATACCTTTTAATTTATAAACTCAAAGAGTCCTCATGTCAATAAATTATGAGGCTCATGAACAATGATATCATTCAGCTATTTCCTGATTCCCTTCTGCTGAAGACTGACCCAGCAAACAGTGCCCAAGAAGAACAGCTGAGCTGAATCTTGTCCTGTACCACCACAGTCCAGACCTGGCAGCAGGTAAGACTCATGCTGTAACTGGCAGAGGTTTTTTCGTGGTTTCCAGAGAGCTTGGGTAAACACGCTCTTTGCCGTATACTTTCCACCCCTGCTCACACATTGCCCGATCATGCTTTCAGCTGGCTTCAGAAATGGCTCCCTCCATGAAAAATTCCCATCAGGAACACTTTCCCCTATTTATCTTTCTGTTTTCCACTGTTTATACCACTCTGCTCTGACCTGCCTTACTAATCCTCACTTTCTTTATGTATCAAGTCCCACAACGAAATGAACTTTTTCTTTGCAAACCACCCTCTGCACCACATACAAGCTCAGTCTGCCTTCTATTTCAGCAACTGTTTTCCTCAAACGTAGCATTAAAGAAAAGCTGAAATCATGCCCTTTCAGCATGAGTAATGCAACCCAGAGAAGGTTTTTGTTTCACATGGCTCTCCCCTAACATCCTTTCAAGTCAGCCCCACTAACATATCCACATCGTTTTATAGTATACTGGCACAAGCTCAGTCCATGAGCTTCCAGCTGAGTTCAGTGCTGTGTACACCTCAAAGAGCAAGGTCCTTAGAGGTATATAGGTATCTAAGTGCTTTGGTACATTTGGATTTAGTCCATTTAAGGTTTATCTCATGGTTCTCACTTTATCCATCTTCCATGGGATGGATAATGGGATGATAGGTGAGACACATCTGTGCCCATGGAAACCATCTAGTCTTGGTGCCCAAAACCAGCCATGTTTTGGGTGTCAGTAGCATCATGTGGAAACCAGAAGGGAACAGCAGAAGGCAAGGAGATGGCAGGGAGCAGGAAAGGGTAATACTGTGAAACTCTGGGTCCACCTTGGGCTGGTGCTGTACCCCAAAACCATGCTCCTAGAAACAAACAAGCCTTCTCAGAGAGTGAGCAAGTGCCCTACTTTAGCATCTTCCTTCTTTCACTCCAATTAAATAGGGCTGAATACTTCCTGCCACCTCCACACTGTGGGAGTTACAAAGCTGTCCAGCAAGTCAATTCCCTTTGTGTATCTGGAAACTCCACCTTTCTCCACGGAGAGAATGCTTCGCAAAGACCTCTTTCCTCTTTTCTAATGACTGCAACACTTTTGAACACTGCAACATTGTTGCCTGCAACACTTTGGAAGCCCTATGTGAGTCCTGTGAAGAGCTGTTTCACCAAGGTTGTTTCAATATCCATGTGATTTTGCGAACATTTTCCTGGTTTCTTATGTTTCAGTTGCAGTTCGAGGACTTGATGCTCATTTTCATATAAGGCCGGGAGAATTCAGGTTACTCAGATACTACAAGAGAAAGAAGTACTTGTGGGGGTCATTGGTACATAAGCATCCTGGCTCACTCTGAGTCACAGCCTCTTGTTGTCAGTGACACCCCAGTGGGGATAGCATCACCCTGGTCTGTCTGTTGCAGCTCAGTATAAAATCCTCCCCATTTTGTGGAGCAGTTTCCAGCCTCCTGCTCCTGCCCTGAATCCACCTCAGCCAGCAACAGTCCCCACAGCAAGAATTCAGTGCAGTAGGGCCCCTTGCCAAGTGTTCTGTGTGTCCGGCCATGCTCCTGCACCAAGCTGCCTGCCAAGGCAACACCGAGTCTGTGATTGCTTCCTGGCAGGGCTGGTGTGCCCCAGGAGCTCCTATAGGAAGGGGCATGACCAGGGCCCTGGGTATGCATGCTGAGCACAGCAGCTTTTTCTGGGTCCCCATCCCAACAGTCTCCGCATGGGAAGCTTGTGAGATGTGGCATGGCTCTCTCCCTGATCCTTCGCTGGCCGCAGGAGGGCTTCCTGTGTTACTGACAGGGGTGCTACTGCAGTGAGCTCAGCACTGAACGGGCCCTGGGACTGGGGCATCTGTCACCATGTCCTTCCCACGCACTGGCTGCTCCCAGTATCTGGCTTCCAGGGGCCATCCTTGGAAAGGAAGCTCTTACCACAGTCAGTGCAATCCGCCCTGCAGATGTCACTGCTGCCACACAATCCCCACCAAGCAAAGCTCCCCATGCCGTTCGCAGTAACAGAGAACATGACAAGGTAGCTTTGCACATTTTTCTTCCTTTATCGATTTTTCTTGCCACTGCTCCCACACTCTAGATTGGAACAAGGCCTGAATAATTTCCAGCTCCTGGTGGCACACCACCCTCAATTCACTGCAGCACTGACACATGCCTGGACCGGAGCAGGAGCTCTCACACTGCTTGCCATGTTGTGTTTACTGCAAAAGCTCTCTTCCTGAAGACTCCATTGATAAAGCAGTGGGTTAAGATGCCAATTAGCTCAGAGATAGCAGCAGACCATGAGGTCTGGATGCTATTCTGGTTTTTTTTTCTGCTGCTGCTTAGGTTGTTGTCTAGTATTTTTGTTTTGCTTGTTTGTGTCCCCCCTACGCTATTGCTGAAGTGACAGGATAGTCCTTGGCCCTCAGTCTTGAATCATGTGAAAAACTGGGATGCTGGTCAGCCTTTGACCTGGGAAGGAGTGGAGGGCTGGACGCACACACTGCTAATAGTTTCCTGCAGTGCCCACCTCAGTCAATTCAGCAACTAGAACATAACTGAAAGTCTTTTGTGCTAAAGTTCATGCTTATATTTGTAGTTCTGGCCCTACCTAGCCCTGTCCCTCCAGCCTGCTACAGCTTGTGGTGCTCTGACTTGGCTTCCTTACACTACAGATCCCTGTTTGTAAGGCGTTCTAATCTCCTGTGCCCACTCTCAACTGGAAACACTGTATTGAATGCTCTCCCTCCTTTTAATGCGGTTTCATCAAACCTGTCTCTGCAGAGGAGATCCTTTGCCTCTCCATTTGCTTTCCCATTGTGCTGGGGCCTCTTAAAGCCACCTGAAACTAAATGAAGTGCAGTATCTTCACCTTCTATGGGGCTATGGCAGAAATTATTGATAAAATGCTCTTTTATAGTCCTTACCTACATTGTAAAAAACACTCTGAAGTTTGGTACATGCCATTTCAGCTACGAAGTGGGGTGACAGGGACTTTAAAGTCCCTGAGTGAGTTATGAAACAGATAACAACAGTCGATTAACAGCAGAACTAACCACAAAATTCCTGACCTGCTGCCATTCACTGGTGTAATTGAATTACTTTTGCAATGTCTAAATGCTCCCTTGCAGAAGTCCAGTTTTCACTTTTAATTCACATAAAATCCAAAGACAATGCCTAGGAGTTCCTTTTCTCACTGTTTGCCACTAAGTCCAGTACTCCATCCTTCTTGGCACAGAGCAAGGCAAGGCAGAGGAAGACAGAAAGCCTCTCCTGTGTTGAGAAGACAGCAACACCTTTTTTTTTTTTTTTTTTTTTTTCTAAGAGAGGGGGGGT
>VZTI01000074.1:73199-170463 GCA_013397865.1 Struthidea cinerea
CAACCACCCCCTTTTTTTTTTTTTTTTTTTTTGCAAAGACAGAGGGACCGGAATTGATGGATAAATTTTCAAGCTTGTTCTCTAGCCTGTTTCTTGACTTCCAGTATTATTTACTAACTGGAAAGTAAACCCACATCTCATTTTCTCCGTAGGTATTTCTTATACTATCTGCACAAGGAGAGGAGGGCTGGTGTTAATGGAGAGCACTGAAGGCAGCACTTGTCCCTAGCCAACTCCCACCAAAATCACCAGTGTCCTCTGCTGCTTCCCGTGGGAGGGCTGTAATTAAATACCTGACTATTCCCAGCACAGGGAGGGGCAGAGGCTGGCATGAACCTGGCTAGACCCCAACAAGTCCCTGTGGCCCCTTCTGAGGTGCACCCAGCACTCTGGCACCTCCCAGCTCTTGCAGGGAGAAGTTGGCAGCAGCTTCCTAGCAGGGGTGAGGGATGGGATCTCCCCCAGTCCAGCTGTCCATGAAGGGGGCGTGAGGGGCAATGGGCAAGCAGCTGGTTGCTGCAGCCAGGCATGTGATAAATGGACAACTGGCTGAAAGGGTGTGCTCTGCCAGGCAGGACTGTGGAGTTCTTGCAGGTGTGGAGGAAGCAAGGAAAGAAAGGTCATGAGATTCATTATAAAGCAGATTCGGCCTCTGCAAACCTCCACAAGCATGATAACAGGAAAGAAATACACAGGGATGCTCTTGTTCCCACGACTGACACCACTGAGTGGAGAAAGACCTCTCCCACCTCTAGACAAACAGAGAGACACCGAGTGAAGAACCACGGGAAGAGACTGACTGACTGCCGTGGGAGTTGGGACACAGGCCACTCTCTTCCAGCCACATGCAGCTTTCAGGGGCACACTTTCCTGCAGTAACACGAAGAAACAGGCAGATTTATAGAAACACAACACAGGTTTCTGTTTTAATGAGAAAATAATTATATACTTGCATTGTAGGCCTCACAGTCACTATAAAACAGAAGCAGGATAACATTTAAGTGGTTAACATACAGAAAGCCAGGTATTGTTGAAACTGGTTGATAAATCATGACAAAGATGCTGCCTTTTGGTTGCCAAACATGTCAATACTACTCTATTTTCCCTCAGAAATGTCAGTACAGAGCAAGATGAAGTCCAAATTGGCAGCTTTAAAAATAAATTTTTCAGAAAACCTGCACTGTAACCCCAAACCAATTATAATCACAAATGCTAATGCTTAACTATTTCTCAATACACAGTTTCATTAAAACCAGTCTTTGCCACGGGAAAGGATCTGAGCGTTTCTTTTGTGGAGACAAAGTTAACTCTGCAATAGTGCTCTTTTGTTGCATTTGATATAGTCATATATAGATAGATATGTATTACTGGCGTATACTTATAAACACCTAAGCTTGGTAGCATGCAAATGAAATAACAGAGGCAAGTAAACTGCATCTCACTCTTGTTACCACAGCACTGAATGTGCTGCTGACTATAAGTGTCCATAATTTCTGGAAGAGAAAAACTCTGCTGGGTGAAAAGTCTGTCTGTCCTGGACTGAAATACTTTTGTTGCAGGGGCTGAAAGCAAATGTTTCTATCACAGAGAACAAAGCATGAAAAGATGTCTTGTGATGGGTGGTTATGGTCACTGGCTTCCAGTGAGGAAGCTGGAGGGAGAAACAGGCCTACAGGCTAAAGGAAATAAAGATGCAAGTTCCTGGGAAGGCAGTCCAGGGCTGACCCAGCTTTCAGGAGCAAATACTGGGGGAAACTCTGAAGAGTGCCATTTAATGCAAGACCACCACACCCCAAGTACAGAGGCCATCTCCTCTGTAGGAAAAAAACAAGAAAACTTGTTTTTCCTAGTCTCTCTTAAGCTCTCCCCAAAGGCCAGGAATCTTCTTGACACAGATGCGTGGAGCTCACAGCTGCAGCTACATGACATATGGTCTCACTAGTGCTGCACTGGTGCTGGTGCTTTTCCTACAGTCGTATGGCAACAACCCGCCTGGAGACATGAATCACAGTTCACCCTTGATTACCATGCCTGAAAAACAGGTCCACTTCATTAGATATGTAATTCCTTCACAGGCATGGAGCCTCCCCATGGTGCCTCCTTGAGATAAGCTCGCTGCCCTCATCAGAATGAGCTCTCGGTTCGGCAGGGTTTTCTCCAGTTCAACAGCACTTCTGGAGAAAATCGACAGAACTGAGTCAATGGGTCTATAGAAATATATGTACTACAGTTCCCTGAAAATAAGCCTCAAAACTCTAAGTGTCCATGGACAGAAATCACATGCTGGAGGAACTGAAGGGTGGTGGTAGTGAATAATTTGGTTGCAAGCTCTGTGTTTGTTTAAGAAAAGCACCAGAAGTATGTTCACAGTATTGGTACTCATTTTAAATGAGCTTACTGTTTCAGGATAAAACAGCACAGCAGGTCATGAAACCAAGGAAAGGCTTAGGGAGGACACAGTATCCTGGCTGACGATTTTTTTAAAAGCCGTCAAAATAATAACTCATTATAAAAAAGATAGAATATTTTTTATAGAAAAAAGGCTTGGTGTCTTTTTTCCTGTCACCCCCCAAACTTGTTGGTTTCTAGTCCAGAAATTATGGTTCCCAGTTGTAAAATATTCCTACTGTATTGCTTGGTGATAAGAAAGAGTAAACCCGCAGCCTCTATACTACATACAAATACAAAGCACAAGAATAAATACCACATTTCTTTTCCTAGTCGTCAGCTTACAAAACTGGTCAATACTTTGCAATTGTGACTCATGCAAATACCATGTTGGGTCAAATTTTAATATCACAAATACTGCATTAACTCAGTGCCTTATTTTTATATCCCCTTTCGGAAAAAAAAAAAAAATAGCACTCACCCCTATAGCTGGTAAACAGCTGTGGAGAAAATAATCAGTACACGCACTGCCATACACTTTCTGGTATGCCAGCCTCATGCACCCACCCTCTCTCACACACACACACACCCCCACACACACGCACATCCACACTAATCCTTCACTGCTGATCCCAAGCCTAAGCAATAACTAAAGGCTCTATGGTTTGCTTGTAGCGCTGAAAACACTGGCTGAATGGCTAAAATAATATTTTCTTCCCTTGTCTGCTCTTCCTCGCTCATTCCTTCCAACTCATTATGCCCTTTAGCTTTTTTGTTGCCTGGAAATGTGAAGACTTCCACAAAGCACTCTACTTCAAAGGCTTTTTACGTTGTATAAATATAGTTGAAGACATAACTATCTTTCTTCTTTATTTCATAACTCTTTCTAGGCCAGAGTCTGGCTTAGTTCATTTATTGCCTCATTTAAAAATTAAATGTCCTTTATTTGTATCCCTTTCCCACTACCTTTCTACTTCAAATTATCCATCTTCAAAGATTTTACACATATGCCATTCTTTTCCCTCCCCACCATCAAAAAATAGTTGTCATCCGCTAAATACAGATTTTCTACTTAGAAACTTTGTTGCGTAAATATGCTCTGAGAACCTGGAGTTCAGGTGATATTGCAAGCATATAGGATCCTAAAGCTAAGGTAATCCATTTGGCTTAGCTCTCATCCCCATCTATTCCACTCCTAAATTGTGATGGCTTGTGTTTGCAACACAAGGACTGTTTGACTGAGTTTGCTGGATTGTACATTTGCAGTAACTGCCTCCCTGTTTGTTGGGTTTTCCTTGTTTTAAACAGATAAATTACTAGAAAGAGGAGCAGAACCCACGCCCCCCAAATAACCAACCCAATCCCAAACCCAACCCTTTAGTCTCCTCAAAGAAGTACAACAGAGGGCAGTATCTTTGTGTTTTGTGGCTGGATAAGAGTATGCCGAATTAACGCCGACGGTCTTGGTGCAGCGGCTGTGGGAGGCGAAGGAACTGCAGGAGGTTCTGACAGGAGCTGCTGGGGGACCGTGATCCCAGGGGCAAGGCAGGGCTGGCAATTCAGTCAGCAAGAAACACAAGTGTGAGCCCTGGCTGCAGACTCCTCCATGAATGACATCCTGCCACATGCCTGCAGCCCCCCTGGTCCATGGGCAAAACACCCCCTTGTGCCCACCCCCAAGGGCTCCCACCCCCTGCACCCTCTCCATTGCATTATTTCAGAGGGGAGATGGAGGGAAGAAGAAGGGGCTATTTTCTAAGTGTGTTTTTCCTGTCGTTTTAGGATTGCCAGGAGCTGGATCATTTCTGTGTCTATGTGCATCGAGTTTGTTGTGTATTTAATAAATATTGGACTAAAATGCTGCTGCTTTCATGGTGGGTTTTTGTGTTTGCTTTTTTTTTTTTCTTTCTTCCTTTCTCTGTTTTTTGGTTCCGGCATGCCTGGTTGCTGTCTTCACACTGCAGTGTGGTTATTTGTCCTCCTCTCGGTTGGCATAAATGCCAGCTTCCCAGCGCAACGCCAGAGCACTCTTCCTGCGGTTCACCCTGGTTGCCTCAAGGACCTGGTCAGGAGAGAAAAGGAAAGCACAGGATGTCACTCAGCTGGCCCACACTGTGCACCCAGGCAGGCAGAGACCAGCCAGGTGGGCAGGGACCAGCCAGGCCAGCCCTCCCCACGGGGCTCCAGTGCCACACCCTGTGCAGAACAGGAAGATACATGCGATGAAGCACTCGCTGATGTGAAAAGTGGGGGCAAGGCACACAGGTGCAAAGCCACATCACGGGAGGACAGAAGAGGTAGGAGTTGTGTGGCAGCATCCAACTCTCTCCAGGGGAGCCCCAGCTGACCTCTACCAGCTCAGCCGCAACTGCCCCATCCCAGGGTCTTGGCCCTCTTCCCAGAAGCAGCTGCGTACCTGCATACCAGGAGCCAGCAGCCACCCTGCTGCTTTGTCCAGAGGCTGCTCTGGAGCTGTGCATGAAGCCCAGGGAGCAGACAGTCACCTATTTCAGCATATCACCCTCTCAGGCAGGACTAGGCAGAGCCGGCCCCCAGCCCTGGTCCCTGCATCTTCTTGTGGTCTTTGGGTTGCAGCTCACTGTGCTCAGTGATTGAAGTGCTCCTGGAGTGAACAATCACTCCACACATAGGGGAAATGAGATTTACACAAGGAAGGCCTGCAAAGCCTGGTACAACACAGGCCCGATACATTTATATGTGTTTTACATACACATCATACACGCAGCTGTATGCACACACTGTGTATCTACTTGTATGTATGCACATAAACAATTAACTAAAAATGCAGGAAACCGTTTTAACACCTGTTTTGAGAAATTCAAAAAGAAAATGAGACAACACCAGAAGGCGTTACTGTGATGTGTGTCTGAGGTACTCCTCAGCAAATAATGCATGGCTGTGGGTGTTTGCCACACAGCAGAGTGAGATATAAAGGGGTCTGGAGCCTTCTTACAGAAGCACATGACAATGTTATTTCTGACCAACACTGAATAACAGCTCCATGATGAAACTACAGAGCTGGCAATGTCAACTGCTGTCAGTGTGTTTTAACCGCCCATCCCAAAGAAGCAAACTGAATTTTTTTAGGTCAGTTAAAAAAAATCCTACAACAAATACATGACTCTTCACTGAAACAATGCTGGCCATCTGTCGTCCGTAATGCTTCCTGCAAGCTGCTCTGCACACTCCCTGACTGCAGAAGAGTAACTGACCTTTTGAGATAGGATGGTGCTATTTCACTCTTCTGTGAAGAAAGTCAGATACAGTGAGGACTTAAGCCTTGACTAAAATAAAAATAAATAATTTAAGACTAAAGAAATTCTTCTTTCAGCTTGCGACAAGCCATGGTTGGAAGAGCACACAGGTACGAGGCTCTTGTACAGGCAGTATCAGAAAACCGGCTCTGAACTGCCAGCTGAAATAACTTTGGCCACCGTAACTTTGCTTATGGGAATGAGAATGCACTACTGCATTTATGCCAGTTGTAACCTCTAGACCTTCATTCAGGAGCTGAAGACAGGATGGAGTTTTGCCAGCATTAGTATTTCTTTGCTGTCCTAGTTTATTTTGACTATGACTGTGAACGAGCCAAAGAACTGAAGGCAAAATCTGGCCAACAGAGACAAATTTTAATGAAAGCTCCAGCTCCTTCTCAGCACTAACTATGGCTACGAAGTTAGTCCAGGTCCACTACAGGGATTTTGGCAAGAAGTTTTGCCCAAAATCATGCCTCCTCTTTTTGCAGAACAACCACCAGAAGGAGGGACCAGGGCTGAGTGGTTTCTGTTTTTCCTAGTAGAGGGCAAATGTGCTCTCAAACCTAACATTTTATTAAAACAAAAAAAACCGCAACAACAACAACAAGAAATAATAATAATAATAATAATTAAAAAAAAATAAATAAAAATAAAAATCAGTAGGAAAAAATAGGTCTGAGACATCTGCCTGTAAGCTGTGTACTGGAGTTACTCCCACTGCAGAATTCTTGAACCAAGAAAAGACACCCCAAACTGAACAATGGAGAAGCAAAACTGGGATTGGGTATCAGTGCATGATTCAGCATAAATTTCAAACTAAAACTGCCACTATGTTTTAAAATAAGGTCTGTGGAATTTGGCCTGCAAAAAATTATGCCAGCTGAAAAGAAAATGGATTTTATGTAATTTAGAACAATTTGAAGACAGCAGCTTCTTTGCTGGAAATCACAGTGTTGTGAGGGTCTCTGGTGATGGCTTGCAACAGTCAGGACACTTAAACTTTGAAGATTCCTGCTTTGGATCAGTCAGCTTGTATTTGTCTTAAAAGATGGCAATAGGGTTTCTTTCATTTATCCCTGGTCTGCACACCTACCCCAAAGTTTGCCTACTTCTACAAATGCTACTCACTCTTCAAGCAAAACTGTATCCAGATTCATATCAGAGTTACCATGAGGGCATTGAATGTGGACTTGGACTTTGCAGGAAAGCAAGCAGTGATGTCTGGCTCAGTATTAAAACCAAACGGTACAGAATATAAACTAAAGATCCTTTTCAATAGTTATTCCAGAATTATTCTTCTAATCTCCTGAAAAGAGTGTTTGACCTAAAACAATCCTTGTTTTTACAAGGCTGTGACAGTTTTAGACTCGCTAGAGGAAACAGTGGCATAATTATAGCACGCAACTGGAATGACTGAGTGGGGAATTGGGACTCCTCAATGGAGCATTGAATTCATGACCCAAGAAGCGCCTTGCCTAAAAATAGCCAACAATCTCCATTTTAAAATGTATTTGGCTGGTATCAGGGCTGACTCTAGACCCATGAGTCCAGTACCCCCAGGCTCTCCACAGCAGGTCAAAAATGCTATCTCAATGCTTCACAAGCACCTTCCTTGATGATGCCCTGCATCAGCTCAGTGGGTGCACACAGGGCCAGGCTTGGTGCTCAGGGTGTCCTAAGGCAGCCAGAGTTGTAACTGCACATGGCAGGAAGATCACGAAGCAGATGCTTCAATTAAGCCCAGGCTTCTTCAGCCTGTGAACGATGTCCTAATGTAAGGCCACACCAGTGGAAAAAGCAGAGTTACATAAAATGTCTCATTGGGCAGAGGTGATTTCAATACCAGCTGCAGTAGAAGAGGAAGAACTTGGAGAGCAGAAGTAGGTGTGAGGGAAAGACAAAAGATATGCAGGGCTCTAAGAACTACTCTTCATCTTTCTGCAGAAAATTTCTTTCTGAATCTTGTGGTTGCAGCTTGAGGTCTCACTAAGAATTGCAGAGGGTTCTTCCTCGCAGATTTCATTTACTTTTTGAGGATTTTGAAAAAACAAATTTAAAAAATTTGAAACAGCTGCCACTGTTAGGTGTAAGAACAATTTTTCTATCAATTCTAGAGATGGAGACTAACCTACCCTCAGTTTCCCTCCATCAGATTTAACAACTCCAGTACACAGCTAACAGATTTAATAACTGCTCTCTTACAGACAACAATAAAAAGCAATATATATATATATGCTTTAGCCCAAATCATATTTATCACAACCACTGAAGTAGTGGTGTTTTTTAAGTAGTCAGAAAGTTGACTGCTATATAGCACAAGCTAATTTTTGTTGAACAGTAGTAGCAAAACTGATGCAGAAGCAAAACAATTTTTCTGAGGTTTAATATTTTACTGATTCTTCCCATCTGAATCTGGAAGAACTAAAAGAAAAAACAAAAGAGACAGTGCAAAGGTCTGGGTGTCTAAAATCTGTGAGCACCATGTGGTAAAGTTGCTGCAGGAAACACATTCATGGAGCACAGTGTGCACAAAAAGATGGAAGCACAAATGCAGGGAACAGGCTGCCTTCTCCTGCACATGTAAGCTTCCTGCTCAGGAATGATAAACTAAATGTTTTAAATAAAACTGGAACTACTGAGAGACTACCTATTTCTCCAGCATGAAGGTATTTTCCTTACTGTACCTACTTAATGCTGTTTACTGAATACCCCAGACTGCTTGTAAATACAGTGAGGAGCTGGGTATCTGAGATTAAAATGTGTTTACTTGAAACAAGACAGTGGCATTATTAAATTGCTGCTTGTCAGTATTAAAATATAAACTATGTGCCCTACGCCATCAAATCTAGTGTGTTCCATCTTCTATTTTGCAACACAAAAATTTTCAGCAGTAGCCTTTAATGTTGCATAAACGTCACCTTACTGCAGTTATCTCCTACAGCATGACTGGTATTAAGGGAACTCAAGCTAATGTCCCGTACATTTGAATATATGTTTAGCTGTAAGGCCAAAACCAGAAGACTTTGAGGATAAAAACATCCTATATAGGGGCACGCACACAGGTCTCTTTAAACAGCAGAGGGATGTGCTTTTAGTACAGGCTGCAGGAATTTGGGAATGATATCTGAGTGATGCAAGACATCACCCTAATGAAGCAGGATGCAGTTGCTGCAGTAGCTGAACTTCAGCAGTTGCTGTGCCTTGCTGGGGGGCTGTTTGCTGCTTCCCAAGCCACTGCAAGCATGGCTGGGACAGGTACAGCACTGCAGACGATGATTAAAACTGAGCCACCTGCCTGTACCAGAGTGCATTTTGGAAGGCTCTGGTGATTAGGAGACACAGGTCAGCTGTGGGGTCAGTAGAGAGTAGGGGCATATCGTGCCTTGAGCCTTGCTGTTCCGTCTGAAACAACCTGCCCGTTTTCAGCTGAAGATTTCCAGTGAGAATCACATGGATACTGGGGAATAGCCAGAGGACACACTTTCACCTGCATGAGGAATTGCTGTGTCCTACAGCCTTTTTTATTTCTAACCCCCTTCCAATTCACACACATCCTTTTCCAGCTCCTTACTCTTTGTATCATTACCATTACACAAGGTGGACACAAAACTCCTCCCAGCAGAAGACAATGGCCTGGGCATGTAAACACTACACCTGAACTGCCTCTCACACAACATCAAACACTCTGATCTCTACTTGCTGTTCATAAATCTTGACTTAGATTATTGTGCAGATATTATGGAGGAGAAAAGGCACAACCTGTGTTTAAAACCAGGACTCTGAAAGCACACTGCTCTTATAGTGATTTAACTATCTATAAATACACAAAGATCAATCACTGGCCTGTATATCCGTGCAATAAAACCCGCTCTAAATTGTTGAATGAATAGGAAATGGCATAGACTTGACTTTGCCTTGCTGTCCAGGTCAGAAAATGTTCATGTACTTGTCTTGAGGTAGCTGATGTGGTCAAATATATTATGAAACAGGAAAAAAACTGAATGTTCAGGTTTATAAGAAAGTGCTGATGTTGGACAAATGAATATCAGTTGTTACCACAATCTGCAGAGAAAATTACAGGCATTTGAAATATACACATTACTGAGCACCTCGTTCTTCACAAACATTGCAAAAGTGTAGTTAGTATCAACTACCTGCTTTTAAAATTACTGCCTTTGGCCAAGTCCAGCTTTGTGGGGATAAGGACCGTGCAAGTTACTACTTTGCTAAAATACCAAATGTTACTGTAAATACCCTTTATTTGGCAGATTTGGGTTTATTCTACCCTGAGACAAACACTGATGCTAAGTTTTGGGACTGTGATCAGTCATCACATCACAACAGACAGGGACAAGGAAAGGTTCACAAAATGAAACAGACCGAGGCCGTGCACTTGGATCTGACTCTTTCACAGATGAAAGGTTGGTGTGCAGATTTCTTTACAAAATACTTGAGATTTTGATAGTATTAAATACATTGTAATCAGAGACAAAGGAAAGCCACAGCAGTTTCACTCAGCATCTGAGGTTGCCTGGATCCCAGGTTTAGCTTTGCCAGCTAAATGCTAAGAGGGATTAAGGAGAAGTTCTCATTTCTCACCTCAGGAATGCTCCAGTCCCAGGCAACAGCTCCCATCCCTTTAATTACAACCCCTCCCTTGGCAGAAATTGTAACTAGAATCCAAGGGTTAGAAAACCAGCCACACAAATATTTGTTGATGAGAGATATAGGGGAATATCACACACACACACTTTTGATTTGAAATGGCACCGGTACACACTGTGAAAATGCCAACTGCAGCAACATGCACTTGGAATGACCATGCAAGAGGAAGCAAAAATAAACAAGCACTTGAAAAGTACCTCAGAAGTAACCTTGCTAGACAGTAATTTACAGGTGTACTGGTAGAAAGGGAAAAGACCAGCATTAGTACATTGAACAAGCAGGTTATAACTAGGAAACAAGAACAAATTACAGAAATTCCAAGAACTGGCACATTCCAGAGTATAAGACTTCAAGCAACTCAGTGTCATAAAAAATAAAAAGGAAAGGTATGTCAGTTCGGTATTATTTTAATGACGTTGCTTGGCCAGTCTCAGTCTTGTTTACCATCAGTGCTTGACCCATTTCCTTGCTGCTGCTTTTTCTCTTTCACTCATCTGCTGAAACCTGTACTGTAACACATCCTCTGGAAGAAACAGCCCCCTTTCCTGAGCAGCGACGTTCTTCCAAGATGCGCTTGATTTGCCCTCTCCTTCTGAAAGGCATAGCCCACCAAAGCCTTGACCAGAGAGGCCACGTTGTAGCCACTGAAGCCAGACATAAAACAGAAGGTGGTGATGCCTGAAGGAGAGACTACAAAGGGTAAACGTCCTACTGAAACCACCCTCCTGTCTTTTGTTGTGGCTTATGCAGGGAGAAAGTGGATCTCTATACTTCAGTACTGCTGGTGTGCTCAGCATGAGAGGGAGCTCCCATGGACACGAAACCTCTCCACAAACCTCTCTATTCAGGACACCATGGCTACTGTGCCAGGCACCCTGACTGCTCCCAGTACTTTAGGAAGTCCCTGGTTCCCCTCACTCACAAAGAGCAATGCTGAGCCACATTCAGCTCTCGGGATGTAACACTCCAAGTAGCAGCTGCCTGTCTGGTTGTCAGTTATGGTCCTTTTCCCACAGTATTTAACGTATTTTTAAAAATAGTGCACTGATTTTCTCTTTTGTTTCTTTAGTTACAGAAATCCTTTTTCCTGAGAACACTGTTCGAATGCTCTCTGCTGACAAATCAAAGCTATTTGTTTTTTAAATAATAATTGCTTAGCCTGGATGGCAAAATATTCACTCAAACTGACAGTGGTACAAGTGCAGCACTTCTTATTAAAACTATCTTTCCCTTGTCAATGGCAGGAGTTGTTTACCAAAGGAGAGCGGAAAAAGCCAGGAAAGAGAAACAAAACACTCCTGCTGATCTGAGGAAATTCTCCCTGGGCTCTGCAGGACACAGACCTCTAACAGGATTTTGGGTGGGCAGCAGCAAGAATGTAAATCTTGTTCGGTTTTATGCAGTGGGCTTACAGAAGAGGAGAATGACAACAAACCTCAACACTATGGGACTCTGGTGTGCACTGGGACTTTGCTAATTCACTGAAGCCTTGAAAATTCATGCCAGAAAAGGATCTATCCCACAGGTTGTCTGAGTGGCACCAAGGCTCTGGTGGCGCATCTTTGGGTGGTCAGTGCCTGGGCAGCTTTAGCAGCAGTGGAAAGCTGAGACAGCACCCAGAGCACACCTCCTTTGGTCAGACACTGCCCAGACCAGCACTCTGCTCAGGACATCAGGGCTCACTTCAAACTGTAGCAGAGACCAGGCAACTGTGGCCAGTCTGCTTTCTAGGGAACACGTGTGCAGCTCTGAAAGCACTTGAGGAACTGCACTCAGGCAAAGGAGCAGGATCTAAGATTTCAGCCACAAGCCACCACTTCATGGGCTGGGCAAGTCACATTCACTCATCACAGGGGTAGAGGAATAGCGCAGAGTGAGAGCAAGCTGAGTGTCACCCCATTAGCAGAGCAACTTCTCTGAAGCTTCCAGCCACCAGGCTGATGGCCTCGGTGTGGGACTCGCGAGGACCGGTGCTGGTTTGCACAGTGGGAGTTTTACACCCAACTTTTTTTAGTGTTCCTCTCAGCTTCTGCAAAGATCGTGAGAGTTGTGATATGTGCCCTGCAAGCCTCTGAGCACCTTCATGGAGAGATGCTCTGGGGAGATGCCAGGAAACAGCACTCACCAGAGAGGGTGGGGCCACCCTGTTTGACTGGGAGCTTTGGGGAGGGAGAGGAGACCAGAGAGTAGCTCCTTCCTAAGATGTGGCCCCAAGATGTCACTGCCAGAACAAGACATGCTCCTGTTCACAAGCTGGCTTCCTGTGTGGCTGTAGGAGTCTGATGGACAATGGAACCTTGTTTTTCAATGGTCTCAGTAGAATAAGGGACCAGAAAGTTTCTGGTGTGCACTGGAAAGGAATCTATCTGCATTTTAGTTAGCCAACAAAAGTGCAACAGGACCCCTCCACAGTGCATTCCTTCCGATTTTAAGTATCTTTTGTAACTATGCAATAGTCACAAGTAATGATTAAAACCTGCCAGATTAGCGCAGTATTCATGTTACAAACCTTCACTTCTAATGAGAACATGCCTTTAATGAACGTTACTAGAAAGCAGTTGGTTGGAGCATCCTTGGTAGTAGGGTCATTGTTCAGACATCTCTGGGAAGTGTCTAGAGGACTTTGGCTGCTTCAGCAAACACTGTGTCCATTCAAAGAGTTTGACATTGAACATGTATCTTACTATCTTCTGCACTCATTGCACACTAATAATGACTCTGAATAAGAAACAGCTCATGCTCTGTTAGGAAAAAGGGATTTTCCTGAATTTTGATACTTCCAGCTACAAAATTCATAGCTGTTCTTATTAGTGTCTCTAGTAAAGAACACCTTAATTCAGTTAAACTCTACTACTGCTTGTGTGGAAGAAAGACAACAAATCCAGCAGGAAACAACAAGCTGGCTGTTGAAGGATCGAAGTTAACTTCTGAGACACTCCCAGCCCAGTTCCACAATGGGTGGTTTCTGGGGAGGTTATCACCTTACACTGAAGACTGAGCACACTTGGATGGGACTTTGGTGGGTCTACGAACACAGGTGCAAACACATGATTGATATTCGTGCCTCAAAGCATCACTAAAGTAACCCATTGGAGGGTCTTGGGCGATGTGTGAATGAACAGAATCTGCCAATTACAGGGCAGCTACCCACTGCTCTTATTATTAGTCAACATAATTAACTAAAATGAAATGTAATATGAGTTGCCTTTAATATTTGCAGCGACACTCTTCCTCTTCACTGGCCTGCATCCTTCCATTCTGAACACCTGCCCTTTACAATGTGTTAAAATCCTTACACACTTGTAAGGTCATCTGAGCAGATTCTGGTAAAATAATCTTTTTTGTTGTCTGTTGGTTCTTGAGAGTTGTGGTCTCTATCACAGAGCAAAAAGGGAGAAGGAGAACTGCACTTACACTGCTGTCATCCATCCTTTCTCGTCTCTTGGTTTTGTGTGTTTCATAATCCTCCATGAGGGTCTGCATCAGGTTCTTGGGTCGCTGAGCTCCTGCAGACTCCTCGGATGGAGGGTCTGACTGTGAGGCAGGGCCTTCTGTGGTGGGTGATGGAGGAGGCTTGATCTTCTCTATCTTCCCTGCAATGACATGAAAAAGAATGACCCTTTCTTAGCTGAGGACTCACAAATTGTTTACCAAAGATGACAGCTGGAGAAGCATTTTCAGCAGGTTTTGAATGAAGAAACAGTTTGGAATGAAGTCTATGAAAGAATCTGGTAGATCAAGATGGTCAAGGACTTTAAAAAACCTCTCCCTCTTCCTGTAACCCACTACACCAAAACACTACAATATCTTTTTATAAAACCACTACTGTTTACAAAAGTACCTGCTTGAAATACCCCTGTCTCCTCCTACAGGATACATTTCTGTGATTTGGAAATTTTTGTAAGATTCTGGAAAACTGCAAGATGATTTTTTTCTGGCTCAGCCAATACAACACACAGGGACCACGCAAGAGACATCCAAAGAAGGCGTCTTGTTAAACACAGCTGCTTTCTCTTTTTCCAACGCTTCATATCTGCTTTGTAAGCAAGAAAGTCTTTGGGTTGACCCCCAGTGCTGCTCTTCCCTGCAGCAGTTTCCTGCAGGTTGCACAGAGTGCTCCTGGAGGGAGACCTGTGGCAGAGCAGGATCAGGTGTCTGTCCTGTAAACTCTGGTTCAGACAGGGCCCTTGAGTGTCCTCCTGGTTGAAGGAAAGCCAGAGGGAAGTCATTTTTCTCTCTGGCTGAGCCCATTGTACCCCATGGAAGGATACTGTTTTGAGCACAGTGACCCCAAAGGTGGGTAAAAGGCAAACCAGAACAAGAGACCACTGCTACAAGCTGCAGCAGAGCTCACAGGTGGACAACCCATGCTTCTTTGGGAAGGACAGCCTGCCTTTCTCATCTGACCTGGGGTGAACCACCCACCTTGTCCTGGTGGGAAGAATGAGGACAACAGGGGCACATTGTGGGAATGATGTGTGGGGGTTCTCAGCTGTGACAGGAGAAAGCAATGCTGAACCAAAACCAGATTTCCTTTTCCATGGGACCATCATCAACTCTTTGAAATAAGACACTTCAATGAATGTAAAAAAAATACCATAAAAAGAGAAAAATAACTGCAAAACTCTTAAAAATAAGTGAAATAATCAGAAGGATCATGCTGATTTTCAGGAAACTTTTTTGAAACAAATGAAAACCCTAGCTGGTCCTTCAAAAAGCATCATGACAGTTGCAGCCACTAGAGAGCAGCCTTGAAGTCTCCTGTAAGTATCAAAAGGATTTATTATTGAAGAAAGAAGTGAGCCAACACTGAGCCAACACTGCAGAAGTGTTTTTACAAGAAATCCCCTTGCCAGGCTTGTTTCATTTCTGATCACTGTTGAAAAACCCAGCATGGTAAGTTTCTTGTTACAGGCTTAATTTAAGCTGGGCAGTGCAGTGATGAGGCTGGGAATCCATCCTCTTTAAATCAACCCTACCAGAGACTGGAGGGGGAGTTTCTATGAGCCCAGATTCTCCTCTGGGTTGCATCAGGACTTGCTCCACAGACAAACAGGAGCTATGCTGCCAAAGCAGAGGCCAACAGCAGGTCCTGAGCTGCCCAGCTGCACCCATGTGTGACAGCTTAGACTGCTCAGCAGGGGACACTTGAAACTACTGTCACCCTGCCAATTAGGCCCAGTGAGTAAAAAAGTGTGGTGAAAATGAAAGGCCTGATTAAGGGTCAGATATCTTGCTGTATTACCTCATTCTTACACTAGTAATTGCCTTGGATGGATGTAAGCAATGGAGGAAGAGTGAGGCTTCTCAGACGTCTGCCCAACTTGTACCCTCTCCAGGGACACAGACACATCACAGGATGCTCAGACCTATGGACAAGCCTAATGGCTGAAAAGAGATCCTTCCACTCCCCTTCCCCTGGAAAACAATGCAAATTGTAGGTTTTGGGTATTTCCATTTCAGAAAGGGGTATCTTCAAGCAGATCCATTTGTCCTTCAGAGAGGGCCCATCAATTTTCATATTCACAGAACCAAGAAACCATTCATGCTGGAAAAGACCTTCAAAATCATTGACTTCAAGCTTTGTATTGCATGTGTATATATATATGTATACAATATATATACACATATTATACATATGTGTATTTATATAAAGGCTATGGCATCCCAAATCTACATGTACACATTTACTTTTTACTTAGAGATGCTGTTGAAATTTTTTAAGGCATCTGTATAGCAGAGAAAACTTTTCAAAATACAACATTTCAGCAGGAGAGATTGTTTTAGTAAACTAGTCTGTGCTGGAGTCAGGGATTGCTGAAGTACATAAAAAAAAGTCCCCTCTAGTAATACGGAGCCTCATTACCACACCAGGTGAAACGTGAGCTTCTTTGCTCTTCCTGAGTAGCAGGTAAGCGATGCAAATATGCAAAATCACAACAAGCAAACAGTAAATAAAGAATCTCTCTAAGATTCTCTCACTTCACAGACATCCTCCACTAGGGAGGGAGTAAGAAAGCAAAGGGCAAATGAGCTGGGTTAGTATACTGTTAAGGCACTCCTGGAAGTATTCTGGGGATGACAGAGGAGCACTCCAGAGGAATCCTTGGAGAAAATTATTAACTTTCTTTTTTTCATACCAGTGCCTATAAAGGGGTAAGGAAACAACATCTTCCATAAACATTTCTGCTCTAGCCTTTCTCAAAATCCTGATTTTAAAAAGCAGTTCATGCATATGTATCATATCTGATCCTTACTCTGTGCACGCACACAAGGCATTAAAAATTTTGCAATGGCCACAAAGTATCCTGCCCCCAGGTTTCTCCTTCTTTTCCCACCACACAAAAAGTATCCTCAGGCTATGGCTGAACCTTCATGAAGCTTCCTAAACATAAGTATTTGTTAGAGAAAATTTGAAGAGGAAAATGGTTTTCAGGCTGAAGCGGTTGCTCTGACCGAGGCTCAAATTCCACAGCTGCCACTCAGGGCAAGAAAGTAGGGAGAAGAAAGAAAAGGGCAGCACACACACATCCCTCACAGTTACCTACAGTTTAGAGGTATCTGACTACTTGCATCTCGGAGCTGCAACTTCCCCACTGGGCTTACGCCACCCACTGAAATTTTCTCATTTAGTTCATCAGCTCAGGGCACCAGAAGATGAGCGTGGTCGGCACTTCTCCTTGATGCCTGTGCAAGCGGGTTTGAGTGCCTGCAGATAAGCACAATGTGCCTTCTGCCTCACCTGGCAATGCTTTAGTGGCAAGCACCAAAACGGCAGATGTGGCAACTTCCCAAAGTGTCTACCAGGCATGGCTTCTTCTGCTAGGTACTCCCCATCCCTCATCATGAGACAGCAAATATTGACAAAGGGTTTGGCTCCAGATGAAAAGCCTTCACTGAACCAAGACCTCTCATGTAATGATTTTTGCACCTCTGTTGAGGAACAGGATTACTCAGAGCCACTATAGGAAGTTACATACAAGTCCTTCACAAAGTTACTCCTAATAAAAGGAGTAACAGAAAACATGGGAATTACATCACCAACCTTACGCTGGATCCTCTCACGTCACACTCTCATCATCCTGCTCCAAAATATACTATCAGACAGCCCCAAATGCTCTGCCCAGGAGAGATGCTGTACCACCTGCACATTGTTGGAGGAAACCACTGTCTTGCTGTGCAGCTGCTCACACCATGCCAAGTGCAGCAGGAGCTGCAGCAAAGCAACACAGGAAATGTTCAAATTTAAATAGGGCTCCACAAATATTTTGGGATCCATGGTGACTATCCATACAGCCACGCTCAGGCACTTTTTTGGTCTTTCTTGAGTTTCCTCATGCAGGAAACCAAACTTTTTTTGGAAAAATTCACACAGGTTCTTCACCTTTCCAGGAGTACCCTGGACAAGGTCTTGTCCTGTGTGCATAGTCCACTGAGATTACCCTATGCCTCAATTCACCGATCTGACATGGGCTGAAAGGTTGCTTCAAAGCATCAAAACCAACTTCGAAGGATAATTGTTAGCAGTACAGAAGTTTATTACTAAGAGACCTCTTGGATTGTGGCATACAAACTGAGAGTTACCATCAGTTGTATGAAAGCAGCATGTCAGGGTGAGTAAAGCCAGCCTGTTTGCTATCTAAAGTAATCAGCATTACTTCACACATACACACACATTAATTGTGTTAATCTACCACACTTCAGTTAAATCACAGTGCAGTGCACTGCAGTCCCTTTTTGTGGTTTTTCCTTCTGCTACCCACAAAAGTATTCACACAGTTCAAAGCAGTGAAGAGGGGCAGGAGTAATAAATAACCAGGGAACACCAGGAGTCCTAGTAAAGCTACTCTGCCCAAACCATCACCTAAAAACAGCCTGACTGTTAGGCCATTGCTAATTAAGTTAATTATTATGCCTTCTCAAAAGAGTGAGTTTGCACTTCCACACTTAAGGATCAAAACCAGATTTTTCAAATTTATATTTGACCCCTTAATCCCTGTCTGATGAGGTATCCTGATGCTAGTGCCAATTCTTTCTTTGGAAAAGGCAATTTGCTGATGAAAGTACCTCTGTTTCTTCTTTATTATTATTGTTATAAATAAAAGCGGGAAATTCGTGCCCAAATATGTAATATCGAAATATGTTAAGTTAAGTTATGACCAGTTTAAAAAAGAGACGACCAGAGCCATGCCCGGAAATAGTAACCTCGGCCCCGCCTGGGAATGGATTTGCATCCCAAAAACAGAGCTACAGAGAACTGATGGCCCATCAGGACTGGCTCCTGAAATCTGCATTTTCAAGGAGAACTTCCCTGCAGAGCTGATCTCCCATCTCCAAAAATCCCCTCCCTGCTCAGGCGTTAACGACCGGATCAAGAACCGAGATATGGAACATCACCGAGATATGGAACAACCGAGATATGGAACCATCAGATAACATCCTCTGGTGATGGGAGATTAATCAAGAGCAGATGCGCTTTGTCCACCTCAGTTTCATGAATGGCAAGCTCCATGAATATGCTGAGTGGCAAAGATAACACCCAGGATCCGGACTTTATAGAAAAACTGTATATAAGCAGGCTGCTGGAAGCAGCTAGTGTGAACAGAGGGAGGTCTGATGCGATAGAGGTCAGACCTGGGTTCACCCAGTTCCAATCCCGGGCTTGGCACTGTCTCTCTTTTCGATCGTGGCATTACGTGTACGAACTCTTGGACACGAAATAAATTTATACTTGTTAATTCTTGAATTGGGCAGAGCTATTTATTACATTATTATCATCAGCAGTAGAATTACTACTATTTTTCTTTGTGAAACCAGATTAAACGTATTACAGTACCAGACATATTCTACAGCATACTCCTTACTGTGCCCACCAGAAGTAGGTATTCTTTTCTGCTCTGCATGTCACCTCTGCTTTGTATATCCTAACAACGAGATTTTTGTGGCTCTGCTAAACTACATCTTGCCTTTTTTCGCAAATATTGAAAAGATCCTGTAACTATTAAAAGGAAAGTTGCTGCAATCCTGCAAGGGATTACATGGTATTCCTCCACCCTATTTCTAAGGATGCCTGCAGGCTTTAACTGCAATAAGCTGGCTAAAGGGACAGCAAGGAAGAGATGAGCTGAGGTTTACACACCTTCCAATGCTAACGGTGCTGAGCTGCCATCCTGCAGCTGAGAGCTATGCTGAGCACATCTGCTGTTCAGAAAGCACCAAAAGTTGAAGAACTAAGAATGACTTTGGCAAATGTTCTTTGTGGATTTTTTGATCAATGACATTCTTAAACACTGCCACATATTCATCTTTTCCTAGAAATTATTTCTTTGCCTTGTCACCAGCTGCAAATTGCAGTAGCTTGAGTCATTGGCTAAGAGATCCCAATTTTCTCTCTTGAACATACGGCGGTTGGACATTTAAAGGAAACTGTCTGGAATGATTCATTATAAACAGAAGTTTATAATTTTCTCTAGAATGTAATTTACAACAAACAGTTTTACAGACACAAAGTAAATGCCTTGTTGTGTAGAGAAAGCAGAAGTACGCCGTTTTCCCAGAAGCTCTGTTAAAATAAGCATTAGTGTCAGCAGCCCATTCAACATCACTTCTGAGTAAAATACAATCATTATCTGCCCCATTTTGAGCACTTTCAGCTACAGACGACGCTGTTTTTGAAAGTAGTCATGAGCACACCGTTACGCAACAAGTCCTCCTAACTGACGTCTGTGGTGCCCTGCATCTCACATCTTGTCAGACATTTCTCAGAACACTTCAGATTAGAGGGGATCCGTATGAATAGTGCTGTACTAGAGGAGTTATAACAATAGCACTTCAAAGAAATGGCGGGTATCTGCTACATTTTTTCCAAAAAACACATGTTAAGATAATCCTCCTTGTAGAAGAAACAAAACCAAGAATTCGCTATTTATGTGCTCCATAAAATTCCAAGTCCACAATCATACTGAGTAATGGGCTAAATCTACATCTTATTCAAGCTTACCATGATTTTCAAAAGAAAATTACTACCACTGGCTCGCATTTACACCAGTGGGAATAAAGACAGCATTTAAGTACTCTTGGTGAAATGAATACTTTTTCACAACGACCACTGCTAACAAACTTTGTAAGTACTAGCAAAGCATATGTAGGTATATGCTCATAAAATCACTACACAGAAATAAGCCTAATATGTGTTTCTGGTTTTTTTTTTTTAATGTATTTTTTTCAAGTATTTTTTCTGTATTATATTTAGAAGGCATCAGTGCTTGATACTACTTCTTGAGAGGAGGAAGAGGGAGAGAGATATGCTGCAACTGCTGTGAATGTCAGCAAAAGAACCCAGAAACTGATCGGTCAAGAGGACTTCCACTGAATCTATTGAACATTTTGTTTGTGATGCCTGTTTAATTCAGTAGTGAATGACACCAGCTAAAATACACGGCAACTCACAGCTCTGGATTATCGGTTTACAAGACAAAGTTCATCAAGACCAAGACCTGAAAACAGAAAGCAAAACACACAAAAAAGAAATCAAAACTCCAAAATCTGCACTTCTCCACTACTTTTGCACTTCCCTAATGACGTGCAAGAGAACAGGAAGCCTATTAAGAAAGGCCTTGTATGTTTGTCTTTCAAATAGCCACACAGCTGTAAAAACTGCTGCTGTCCTTCCTTGAGATGATCCTAAGTTTCAGTGGGTGGTCTGAGCAGCACAGGGATGGACATGTCACGCTATAATGTGGCAGTGGGTAAATACAGAACAGATTTAGTAAGGATGATCAGGATCTCTGCACTACACTTGTGAAAAACCAGAACCTTCCGCAAGTGCGCTCATAGGCAGAAGGTTAAGCTGTTTCATGCAGTTTCCAGGCAGATGAACTCATCTGCCCTCCCACCCCCTGCAAAACAATGTTTTTGTTAAAAAATGACATAAAACTAAACCATATTTGACTCTTCAGTCACATTTCACTTCCACTCTGACACTTTGGGCTCTTACCTGGTGCAGTTTTGTAAGACACAGTTCTGGTGGGCATGGGTGGTGCACTCTTCGTAACAGGGCTTGGTGCCATTTGCAGACCCTGCCGCTGCCTCTTCAGCTCCTCTTCCCGTTCCTGGGCAGCTCTGATCTCTTCTTCTATCATTGACAAAGTCCGCTGTTTCCTTGACCGCAACTTGAAAGGGCCCACGGTCACTTCAGGCTCCTGTGTGGCCAGGATGGAGGCGGTGCTCCTAAGCTCAGCTGCCTCTGAATACTTGCTGAAATAGCTGATTTCATGCCTGTTTTCCTCCACAAGGAATGGCTGGCTGGCTGAGTACATGGCTGACTGCTGCAAATTCTTCCCTTCCCTGAGTCCTGAGTCTTCCTCTTTTGAAGTCTTTGGTATGGTGTCCCTTTTTTCTTGAACTGGTGAAGACACCTGGGGGGGCTCAAACATTGGGTTCTGATGCTCCTTGGAGGCTGGAGCAGGCCCAGTGCCAGCTGGCTGCTCTTCGGCTGAGACCTCTTTCTCTGCTGGGATTTCTTCTTCCTTGCAGTTTCCTTTATCCACCTGCTCAGCTATGGCTTGTTGGATGGCGTTTTGAACCAGCAGGCCAGCGTGGTACTCCAGCTGGTCGTCCATTAGCATGGAGTCTGCCAAGGCAGAGGAGGGTGAGTCACAGCCTGGGTCACTGAAAGACTTGGAGATGCCTTCAGCCCTGCATTCTGCCGGAGTGTCAGCCTGTGGGGTCTGCGGCAGGGAGAAATCCGCTAGAGAACTTTCCTGCAGGGCGCTCATGGTCTCATTGGAGGCACCACTGTCACTTATATTATCCATGCTGAAGTCATTGGAAAGGGTCTCCAAGACGGTGGTATCCTGAGACCTGACAGACAAGTCATCCAAACCGGAGTCAAGCTCCTCTGGAGGGGAAGAGGCGCTGCTGGACTTTGGGAAGTGGTCTAGAATTCCCTGTCCATCATCCTTCACCATTGTGAAGACTGCCCTTGCACTCATGAATTCTCCATCCTCTGCCCACAGCTTTGAGGCTGGTCCAGCTCTGGGGCTATCACTGCAAGGTAACTCTCTTGCTGTGTCAGCTGTGACAGTCTGAGCGCTTTTGTCATCTTCTGAGCTACAGGAAACTTTCTGTGCTTTGACAACAGTGACATTGTTACCCTCAAGCTGTCCAGTTTGCCCACAGACTGAAACGGGTCTCGTCACAGAGGACATTGGCCTGTCCACCTGTGGAGAATTGAGGCTTTTGTAGAAGGGTTTGATGGAGAACATTTTGGGTGTTCCTGACCGCCTTGGCGGGGCCTGACCCTGAGTTGGACCTGAATGCTCCATCAGCTGGAACTGCTTCCTGGCAGCCAAGAAGTCAATCTGCTCCGTGACAATATCTTCTTTCTTGAGATTCACTGGCTCTGGGGGTACAAAGGAGCAGCTGACCTGCTTGGGGGATGTTGGTGTTGCACCTTGCTGCTGCTGCTGCCTCTCCTTGCGCTCCTTGTACTTCTTGTGAGACTCCAGATGCTCTTCATCCAGTTGATCCTCTAGGGGCTTCTCCTGAGGAGGGTTCCACCATTTGGCAGCAATGTTGGGGTTTTTCTTGACAGCCTGGCTTTTAATGAGTTCCCTTCTTTCCTTTTCAAGTTCCATCATTTCTTCCGATGGTCTCACTTTGCGGACTCTGTATTTTTCCTTCTCTTCCTCATCTTCAAAGAGCTTTGAGGGCTTTTTCTCTTCATGAAAGGCTCGCAGTTCAAACTTTGCCTCTTTCTTAAGGGTTGTAAGAGTTGTTTCTCCATCCTTAGAGGATCTTCTAGAACTGTTTGAAGAAGTGGGACTTCCTGGCACCTTCAGACTCTCCCTAGTGTCTTCTTTCAGTCCACCCAAGGAATGGCCATTAGATTTCAGGTTCTCATCTGTTATACTAGCTTCACATGGCTCAACTTCCAAGGATGCCTGCTTGTCTGCCACATTTTCTTCCCTTCCACTGGATACTGACTCTTTATTGACATTAGCAGATGCTCCTGAGCCATCCATAATGGAGACTGCACTTGGTTCAGGGGAGGATGTCCCATTAAATGTACTGTCTGCAGCAGAATCGCAGCAATTTGCCTCCAGCACTTCATCTAGGTACCTGATCTCTTTAGCAACTTCACTGTCCAGGGATTCGTGCCTGTCCCTAAGTCCATTTCGGCTGGAAGCAGGGGAAAAGAAGTGGGTTGGATTGTCTATGGGATGAGGTGAAGCCACTGTGGTGATGCTTTTGTGTTCAGAAACTGGAACTTCAATTTCCATTTTCTCTTCCTTTGTAGCAAGCACAGTAGCTGGCTCCAAGAAATTGGCACAGTTTTGGTCTCTGTTTTTTCTTAACCTGATGTCATCCTCAGGGATTCTGGAAGATTTCTAAAATAAAAGAGAGCAAAATTATGATGAAGTCTTAAAAAAAGAATACCTAATTTTTTGCAGAGCAAACACTATCTGGAAAACAAATCCTAGCACTTCTTAAACTTGAGATTAAAGTATTCCCTCAGAGCATGGGAAAGCAAAGCAAGCCATTAACACAAAAAATAGGAAGTCACCTTACCATATGCTGGAAAAGGTACTAAAACAACAACAAACTTTCATTTAAGAATCTCCCATTTGCTTACTATCCTCACTTTGTCATAATTTCATGCCTGTGTCTTGGTCTATGACGAGGAATAAGCTTTCAGTTTTTAAGTTAACAGTAACTTGGCAGTTTAGATTCTTCAAAGATTTGCACATGCAGTACACAAAACCTATCATCCTGGCACTCTAAAAAGGCTTTCCACACCTAAAGGAACTCTCACAATGCTTCTACAGATGAAAAGTATTACTGCCCGTGCTTTGCAGAAATAGATGCTTATGTGCAGAAAGAGGTGGTGATTCACACCAAGTTAGGATAAAGGATGTGGAATGGCAGGGAATGTTCAAATCTCAGTGGCTCAATCCTGGTCATCAAACATGGGAGTAGAATTATACGGTGCTCTAAAGACATGGGGTCTTTCTCCATCCCACATGGAAACCCACACGCAACTGCACTTGCGAGACATCTGCAACTCCCACAGCATGAAGAACACCACAAGGAGCATGACAGGGACTGCAGTCATGGTCTCCTCCCTCCCACTTCTTTGATCTGTAGTGCAGATGTACTGGATTCATGTTTCTCCCAGACGTGTTACCTCTGGTCACAAGGAGGTTATTGAAAGAAATACTATTTTTGCTCATATACAGGCAGATTTTACTGGTCAGGCAGCCTAATGAACCTCCTGTGAGTAAAGTCTGAAGGAACTTCTGATTAAGTTGGTAACACATCAATTAACTTCTCAATAATTCTATACTGCTAAAAGGCAAAACCAATCCAAAACACCAAAAATAAAGAGGATATTTTAAACATGGTTCTTCAAAAAGCACTTGCTAACTCTTGCTAACTTCCTAAATCAGGAAAACCAAAAGTGATACCTTATTCACTTTGACTCGCCTTTTAAAACAGAAAGGTGGCATCTGAGGTCTCTGTCTTGCTCTCCTTATGTGTTTCTATGTGTGAGGCATAGGCTTTGAAAGCAAATGGCAATGATCAAACCCCGTGAACTAAGTGGCTACCAACAAGAGCACCATTGTCTGGTGGTCACCCCCGCCTGGCTGTCCCTTATCCAGCATGCTATTAATACACACTGCAGCAGAAGATGATCAACAAGGAGCACAATGGCACTTATTGGTGACCTGAGCAATCACATTGCCACTGGATTTACAGAGGCAAACACATTTGACACACCTTAAAAATTACAGCCAGTCACCCGGAAGAGCTCTGTCTAAAAACACTCTGAAGAGCTTTCTGTCTAACTATGTAGTTGTACACAATTGAGGACAATGCTGGCTTCAGCCATTAGACATTTTCTTCTTAATTGTGCGTAAACATCGGAAAAAATCTTTAAAAACAAACAACCTGCTTATGTCTATATATTTTACTTGACAAACTTCACTGGTTTTACTCTCTTCACTTCTTCACTTTCTGCTGAACTTAGAAATACTCCAGCTGAAGATTCTAGCAGTTCTTTTCTTAAAGCGTATTGTATCTTTCATCATTTAAATATCTTAAGTGTGGCCAGTTTCCTCTTTAGTCCTATTAATGATATATTCAAGAAATCAGATGTTCTGCACACAAATACAGAGTGAGTATAAAAAAAAGTGATTACTTTTTCAAGTAGACACAGACGGAATGAAAGAATCATAGATAAAGGTTTCTTTTAACCTGAAAGGGCAAGAACTGCTCTTGATTTGCGGGCAGAGTTCCATGTACACAATAGGTACTCAGGTGACAGGATTTAAGACAGCAATACCTTTTTGATATTTGGGGTTACATCTCCCCTGCTTGACTTGCTGGTGCAAAAAGGAGTACACAGGCACCTAGAGCAGTCTGTGCAAAGTGCAGGACTGATAGCTGTCCCCTTTCGCACAAACCATGGGTATACAATTATGCTCCCACTAATATTTGCTTCTAATCAGACAGATCAAAGCCACCAGTGACATTGGTAGCTAACCACGTGTCCTCTGTAGCCACAAGAACATATCCTGAATGGACACAGAACATCAGTTAATGAAGATGTGTTCTCCTGCCACTGAAACACATCTCCCCGCAGAGCCAAACCAGAGCTGAAGGCCCCCTGTTCCTGTACTTCTTGTACCTGCACACCATGGAGCTGGGAACACCCTTGACTGCCCCAGAGACCGCAGTCACTAAAGCATGTCTATTTCCACCACTTCTCTAATGTGTGAACTACTCCAGTTCACATCATATTTGGATATTCAAGTTCAGTAACAGAACCACAGGTGCAGTGTTTTGCCTATATCTCTTAGCAAGTAAGAGCCCATCCTCTCACCATAGCTGCAACCCACAGCTCACAATTAAGGCACATGCACTTAACAGTCTAATCCGGGCGTGCATTTGTTACAGCATGTAATTCTGGAAGTGCATGTGTCTACGCAATTAGTGTTGCACATGCAATTATGTAGCAAAACAGACAATTATGCAGTAAAACCTATGAGGAAACATTGCTTCTTATTGGAGGAGCCTTTTTGTGCTAGGGAGCAGTAATTGAGCATGAAGAAGGACTCCCAGCACGGCAGAGAAGCCAGTGAGGCTTGCTAGGAGAGGAAAAAAAAATGTTTTAAAAGAACAACCCCCTTTTTTTCCTCAAAACATTCTGGGAGACTCTGGGGACAACTTTGTGAGGTCATGGCAAAGAAGAGTATGTTCCAGACACTACTGTGAGGACCAGCAATCAATCTACTGATGAATTACTTGAAAAAGAGAACTGAGATAACTAAGGACAGAAGTAGATGACAAAACAAAGCTTTCTGAGACAATCCAGGCCACAGCACCTGCCCAGGATGACTGACTGGGTGTGGGAAAATGGCACATGTTAGGATGAGCCATCACGGGTGGGAGGCAGTTTGGAGGAGGGGGGCAGTGGGATGCACACAGACCACCTGCCTCAGCCGTTTGGCAGAAAGAGGCGAGCTTTCCAGGGGGCTGCTTTTGCTCTTCGGTGATAAGCCTGTACCAGCAGCTTTGTATTTGCCGCCTACAGGGCAGAGGCTTTTCAAAGCCTGCACCATTACAAAGACCTGTGAACGGGAAAAGGGCTGCATTCAAACCTAATTGTAGTCAGCAATACGGCATTCACAGGGATGCCTTTAACTGCTCATCTAGACCCAGATTTTCCAAAAGTTGCTGTTACATCTACACAATCTCTGAATGTGCATTCATTTCTGTCTAAGTCAAGATGCAACAGGGCAATCAGTGTCACTTCTACAGTGCTGCTGCACTTTAGTAAACTACAGTTACTAGCAGCTTAGAAAATTATTAGCATATTTTCTCTTTGGCTGAATTGTTCATCTACAAAAGTGTAAGTGTTTGGGCAATCAGCTCTTTCAGAAGGAAAAAAATGTGGGTGTGCTACTAGTAAGACCCAGCAAACTGTGCTGCCAGTGCCTTCCTTTGTTTGATGCAGCACAAAATGCCTACGGAAACAAGTGGGAGGCAATCCTTCTGAGTCAGATCAACATTCTTCTGAAGCATGAGTGGCAGTGGTGGGAAGGGAGAGGAAAGTATTGAACAACTAAGAAGTTTCACAGTTTAAGAAAATCCGAAAGTTTCCTCATTGTGGGCTTCTACAATAATTCCAGCCAAGTTTCAATACAGCTTCTGATGCTGTTGGTCTCCTGGCTTTGTTAGCATTGTCAACCTTCCGCTCCTTCGGCTTTCATATTCTTTTGGAGATGTCCTGTACTTCAATTGCTCCTCCTCCCACTGCTTCAGCACTGAATCAGTGTTTTGTTCAACCCTTTCCACTCTTCTCTTGGATCTGACTATTGGGCCCACCATACATCAAGCAGTTTTAGTAGTAAAACCTCCTGTGGAGATGGCTGATTGGCTAATCCCTACCTCCTTGCTGATGCCAGTCATCTTCTCCCTCTTCACCTACTGTCTTGGCCTGCCTCTCTGATGTCTTATTTCCAAATAAGACAGAAGCAAATGATGGATTTGTTAGGAGGTTGACTCTGGCAAACCTTCAAGAGAGCAGCTGCTTTCATTCACCTCACCCTTTTGAAGAACACAGCCACCACCCGCATAACAGATGGAGCCAATCCCAAACACCACAAAGATACAAAAGTCAGCTGAACCTCTGTGCTTCCAGACATCCATCCAGTCCAGAGACAAAACTCCTAGCCAGCACAGGTATTGCTCCATGCTTGCTAGCGACAGCAAGCCTTTGCAGAACTCATTTTCTTTAGAAGGATGGTAGGACATTAAGTGTTGCAGTTCTTAATGAACCAGGAAAGCTACAATTGTAAATGGCGATAGCACCCAACCCTCACAGCTCATGTTCCCTACCACACAACAGGTGCTCAGACAGGTGCCACCAACCCACCCCATGCCAGGTGGGAATGACAGCCCTGCAGCAGCTCCTGTCTCACAATGGCTCCTGCACCCCCTCCCTCCCTTAGCAGGGCCTCATGGGGTGGCTGCTGCCCCATACACCTCCAAAAATGTGGTGATCCCTGGTTGACACTAGAGGGACGAGAATGTGCCAGTGAGAGCCTTTGCACAAAGCAGTCTGAAGAAATGGGCCAAACATCTGTGTTACGGAAACTTCCTATTTGGGTGAGCTAAGAGAAAGCAGTAGCTGGAAAAAAAATGTTCAAAAATATTCTAGAAATGGGGAGGGGAAAGAGGGGTGAAGATGATGATGTGGAACTCAAGGAAAGAAAGGGTTTCTACACACATCACCTACAGAAACATACATTTTCATTAAAAAACCCAAACCAAAACGCAAAAATCCCTGAAATCCAAACCCAAAGTACTGTCTTCTTGCTCCTGTGTGAAAAGGTCTCCCTTTTCCATACAGTATTTTATACCGATATCTAAAGCTTTTTAAACTACTAAGGGAAGTGTTGTCCAAAAAATTTACAACTTTTCACTTAATGAAATAAAATTCAAGTTTCAGGAAAAAAAAAAAAACCTCAAAACCTGTTGCCAAATTTTGAATTTAAGACATGTCAGGCACATGCTGACACTACCTTAATTAATTCCATTCACAATCCTACTTGCACACAAAAAGCAAAACCTGGCCTGTTCCTCTCACAGTACATTATACAGTGTCTTCAATACAAAGACTGAAACAATATCTGGTTACTAAAATGTGTTAGTGTTGAGTGTCACAACGACATTCTCCTCAAGCAGCTCTCTACGCTCTTCTATGACTTTTCGGAGGGAGCCAGAACAGCACAATATTTTCTTTATGAAATGCTAGTTTGTCTCCTAAACACTTCAGAAATCATAAGAGTACATTCTTAAAAAAAAAAAAATCAACTTCATACTACCTCCCCTAAGAAGCAGTGAGGGGCTCTTTTGGAATACAGACAGTAATAAGAGATGTGGGGATACAGTGCCAAAAAAAGTGCTTACTTGGAGAGCTTGCTGTGTGACACTTTTTATGTGGTTTTCCTATTTCCTTTTTTCATCTGTTTTAGCAAAGAAGTTGTGATTGCATTCATTCAGAAAACATGTGAAAGGCTTTTCAATATTCTTTTCATTCCATCTGAGCCACAGGCTTCAGCTTCCCCATATGATACACTAGAAAGCTCTTTTGTCAAATCAAACTCCAATCTTCTTTTGCTGCTGTAATAAATTAAAGAGGGATAAAAATGGCCCAAGAATTATGAATACTTTAATGATAAACATACACTGTGTGACAGGATATTGTAATGATGAAAGACATAATCAATTGACACTGTATTTTTCCATACGTGCCTCCGTAGCTCCAGTATTTTTTGTGTCCTCAATAAAAAATAGGTGAAGTTTTTCCTGGGTAAGTCAGGATCCAAAGTTGTAATAAACCTTACTAATTCCAGGTTACATAAATTGAAGAGGTTTTCTACAGGTAGGAAACCACCTGATCTTGTATGCCAGTTATTTTCTCTTGCTTCCTAAAAACACATATCTGGTCCCTTCATGAAGAATTTGCAACCCTAATAACTAGATTTCAACTACTGCTACAGCAGCAAGAAAATCAAGTATCTTCCTTCTTTAATGTCTGTGCAATTGTAAAAAAGCAACAATAAAACACTAGCTTCTTTTTACAAAACATTTTAATTCCTGCAAAGAACTGTAACTGCATGAAGCACCTCTATGGACAAAGGGATCTATACAGAAATTAATATTTAGGAACAAAAGGCTGCTAACTGCTGAGTGAAAAGAAATACCACCTCTGATAAAGAAAAAGCAATGCAGAGTTTATTAGAGTATGATGGTTACACAGCTGGTAGTAGGGAAAGCAATATATATTCAAGTGGTGTAGACGCAGATACTATTCTGTGTGGGGCTGGTTAGCTTTGCCATGGAACCTCTGTTCAGTTTTACATAATCAAGATGCAAATCTGAAATTACAGGAAGCTGTGATTAAACTCTCATTCAGAAAGTGCAGCACTGTTTGGTGCTGCCACATTCCACACTCACACCCCATTTGCTATCAGTTGCACATAGGAAGAACCAGGAGCTTGAAGAACTCAAGAGATCAGTAAACTGGTGATGATTTCAGGTACCAGAATCTGAATTCAAAAGGCCATTCTCCTGTTCTCTGCACTGTTGGCTTCTTGTAATGTAGGTCAGCCTGAACGTGCAACTGAATTAGAGCAGTAAATGCGTGCATAAGAATGCATTTCATCCAGCAAATGTGTTTTTATCATCACTCTCATCAGTTCAAATCCCCCTTCTGATGCTCCTTTCACTTGCAAAATTATTTCTACCTCAAATTAAAATGCATCACTAAGTATTATTATTTCTCATGTTGCTTCATTCAGTTCCCTAGGACAGAAAGGATGGGAAAGGCATGGGAAAAGGCATGGGAAACAAACCAATGCTGCAGAGGGACAGCACTGGACTCAAGGTCAATAAAAACCATGTTACCGTGTTAATCAAGCGCACCACCACAGATGGTTAGTACTTTCTAACTTTGTTACAGATTTTTCCTAAGGCTTACTTTTCCATGGCTTGCCTCTGAAATCTGCTTTTGCTGAAACAAGATTGAATACCAACAGCTGGGACACTTGATTTAAAGAGGTTGTGGTGCTAAGTCACTTAAATGGTAAATTTGATCTCGTGAAGCAGCCTCCAATGCTGCCTAAGGAAGCGCAATGGTTTGGGGGAGAAATAAAGAGCATCCCATCCAACTAACACATAAGGAACATTACACAATTAGAAAACTGTCCACTGCCTGGCAGGGAATTCAATGCATGATACAGTCCTTAAGGAACAGGAGAACGTCTTCTTCACGACTGAAGGTCACAGATGAGGTCCTGTACCATTGCACTTAGAGAGTCCGCTTGGGTAGGCTCCCCCTCAGCTGGTGCTGGTGGAGCTGAGCTAAGGGCTCTGCTGTTAGTAGCACCCTCTCACACTCAGCCCCTGGTTTGATGTTAAATGAAAGAGGAGAAATCCCAGCTGAATAAGGACAGAAAAATGTTCAGCTTAACAGAGTGCCTAATACAGATACTGAGTTGAGCAGAACACGACTTCTGAATGTATGCATGAAAAACCAGTTTCACAAAATGCTGCAGTCGAAATCTGCCCTGCACATGTTGAGGATGGAACAATTGCTCTGATAAAGCGTGATCTAATCCCAGTGGGGAGGGGAAAGGACGCTAAACTAAGCCTTGCTCTTAATACTCGCTAACCCATCTAGATAATGTCAGCACAAGGAAAGAGTGACCTTTACGGTCGCTTGCACGAAAAAGAATAGAGACAAGGGGAAAATTCCTTAGTCTTTTCATTAGGGGCACAGGGCTCCTGTTCTATCTAAAGAATGGATCTATAACTCTCCTATGTAAGTGAGAGATCTCGAGAAAAATACTGGCACGTTAATCATTTTGGTGCATGAGAAAGGGACCTCCTGAGGAAGGAATCTGGGTTAGGCAGGGGCAGGAGGAAGGCAGTAAATGGAGCCAAAAGGCCATGCAGTTCACTTGCTCTCTGAACAGATCTTATGGTTGCTAGGAAAACCTGCTTTAATAAATGTGAGGAACAGAGATAAACCTGCCTTAAACAAATAGGCTTTCTGAGATGTATTAGTATTAAAGTCTTCTGAGAATACAGTCTTTCAGCAGCTGGTACAATTTGATAAATCTTTCATAAATGGCAGCCTAAACGGTATTTTCTGAAAAAAGATACACAATCTCTGTGCTGGAGTTCTTTCACCACTTACTTTCAAGGGCAATAGAGTAGGAATTGAATGCTTCAACTGAAGCAACCACCTACAAACCCTTGCCAATAAATAAGATTTTTCACTTTCAGTTCTCTGTTTCACAAATGTTAACTGTTGGAGGTCATGCTGCTTTTAACGATTTTCTAAAGCCTAATTAATACTTGCTGCACTTCTGAAAGGCACGGCTGTTCAATACCTACTGGAGTTTGACAGGAGTACTGCCACAGAGGCTTTACTGGGCTAAAGGAACAAATTATGCTCAGAAATGTAAGGCCAAACATCTGTTGCTTTGGCAGCTGAAGAAGGTTAAGAATTATTGTTGATGTTTTGTCTTTACCAGTAGGACTTGTTACAGCTGCTCTCATCCATTAGATTAAGACCCATCACAACAAAATCTCCTTAAATGAAGGTATGCCTACGTAATGATGTACGGTGCAGTGTGTCTCACTCAGCAGTAGCCTGCTCTGCCAGGAGCACAAGGAACAGGACAATGTTTATTCACTGCAAGCAGTGAGCCTTGGGAAGGTTACAGTCTGAGGGCTCAACCAGCCACCTGGCTTAAGCACTCTACAGATTGCTTTCTTCCCAGTTTTTCAAGGAAATGGACTTCTTTTAAAGCTAGAGACCTCTAAAACTCTATAAAGAGAGAACATGTAGTGGCTTAAAGAGGCCCCTATTTAGAATTAGCTCTACCCAGAATGTATTTTAGGCCGCTACCTCCAGACTCAGGCAAAAGCTCATGACTGGAACATTACAAAAAGAAAACTGAAAGTACTTGAGAAAACAGAATACCTAGCCTAGTGCTAGCTCAAAAATCACTTTATGTAAGTGAAGAGGGGGGAAATATGACGGTGGTCCAAGCATATAACTGAAGACTCTGCCATTAGCTGTGTTACATAGGCACGTGGGAAGAGAAGCCACTTCCAACAAGAGCCTGGCACATCACCTCCCCTGTCTGAGCCACGCTCTCCAGCGTGTCACCGTGCCCAGCGTCCATCATGGAACTACCACAAAAAAATGCTTTCACTCCCAGTCCCTTTTTCCAGAAACAGACCATGGAGAAAACAGCATTTGGAGATTTCAGCTGAAGATTTTATACAAGAGCCAAAACCTTGTAACTCTAGTGGGAGTGAATTCGCAGGGTTCTTCCTGTAAGGGCATGCATGTGATTTAATTTTCTGGACGGTGTATGTAGAAAAATTCCCCTTCAAAGATACATACCCACAAAATGAAACTCGCTGTCATTAAACGATGAATCCAATGTAGCCAGGATGTTAGACTTTGACACACCATTTCAGTAAATATCCAGCAAATAAATATTACTTAACAGAAAGTCAGACTACACAGTCTACAAAACAACTTTGCTAGTGAGAGGCCAAATGTGTACAGCCTGCAAGAAGTAGGATGTTGCAAAATTCTCCACATGCCATTGCTGTCCCTAGGCTATAAATATGACCTACCATGTGAGTTTGGGGTTGTGAACAGTTAGCAGCTTCATCTATGCTTTGCTCATAACAAAAACTATGCATTTTAGTCATCTCACTATCTCCTGCAGGAGAATATTTCATTAAAAGTGAGAGTTGCATAAGATTTTTTTTTTAAATTCCTTACTTGGGAAAAAGGTAGTTGAGAAATCCCTGGGACATCTCCTTTCAGAACCTACCACTTCCTGTCCCTCTGCCCCTGCTCCCCTCCCCTCTTCCAAGCAAAAACTCATTATTCCTTGTCTTCCTGCTGAAAAGGCACTGATTAAAATGACCAACAGCACATCTGGACTACATTAGGATATGATTTGATTAAGGCATTCATCACTTGCTCTTTTGGCACATGGAGAATTAAGATAATGGTGGAGGAAAACAGTAAAACTAAACTGGCTATTCCAGCTCATATACTCCTCTTATTTAAAACTCCTTCAGATTGCCCAGTCACTCAGTTGTGGGTTCTTTTTTTTACCTAATTACAGAAAATGGAAATAAACAGTGGTTAATTCATTTATTGTTGGCAAGATCACGGAAGTGTTATATTAAGAGTTGCTGTATTTCTCAGATGATTTGCTATATGATAGGAAATGCTTGCTTGGAGCTATTTCAAACAGTCATAAAAAGGCTCAGCATTAATCAGCAAGCAGCACCTTGCATTTCTGTAGAAACAGAAGTTTGACACATTCCAGATCAAATTGCTTTAGAGAGGGGGAAAGACCAGACCTCCTCGAAAGAGTATTGTTTACAAGCACATCACACAAGCAATAGCTTGGTTTTCAGTATTTGAACTGACCGCATGAGACTTCAGCTATGGAGTCTGTGTACATAAAAGCCAAAGCACAAGGAAAGAGCAAGTCACCCTGGCTTCCAGATACTTTCCCCTAAAATACCCTTCCTCATTTCTCAGGAGTTAAGGAATGTGCTTTCCTGGTGCATGCACAGAGGTATCAACTCAGTGTCACAGCGTGCATCAAATGCCATAAAATGCAGGAATGCTGTTGCTGCTAAATGTGACTGCTCACAGTACTATGCCTAATTTCCTTCAGTGTTAAACAACTAAAAGATGATGCTGAACAGACACCTTGAAAGCCTCTTTATGAACTGAAATTTGCTTTACAGTGTCAAGAAGGATAACACACTCAACTAGTGGGAAACATACCTCTTCAGAGCAACCAAAAACTCAGCCAGAGGACTTTGCAAGTGCTGCCTGAAGAATATAGATACTGAATGTGCTGGGTGTTTCTCCTAGATACTATGTGCACAGGATATACAAAATTATCTTTTCTCCTTAGGATCAATATCCTCCTGTACTACACCTAGTAGAAAGCTGTAAATTTCACTACCGCTCACAATGAACAAACCAGATACAGAACAAAGAATTCCACAAATACCATCTGGAAAAAAGGTGTTCTACATACTCCTCCCAATACAGAATGATAAAGACTAAATGTGATAGATAATATGCGGCAGGTCAGAAATCTTAGCTAACTCTTTCTCTCTGTTTCTGTAAACTCTGAAGCAAACCCTGAAAATGCTGTTTTCCACAAAGGCCTTCACTTTTTTTGGCTTGTTAAGTCAAATTCCTTCCGAAGCTTGTTACAGTACTGTGATGTCACAAGCTAAGGGAGAGCTGTTTTAGAAAAAAAAGAAGCCCAGGCTCTTTCACACAAAGAGCCTCTTTTACAAGGAAAATGCCAGTTCACACCACTTAGAAAGCACATGGCTTCACTTAACCTCTAAGGGAGCCACCCCCTTAGAGACACTTTCAAAAACACCGTGTTGGCAACAGACCTAAAGCTCTGTTTTCAGCTAGCATAAGCAGGAGTTTACTGGTGTAGGTTTTTTGTGGCTAGGTGTGTTTGGGGTTTTTTTGCTTGTTTGTTTTGGGTTTTTTGAGGTTTTGTTTGGATTTTTTGGGGGGAGGGTGTTTTTGTTCAGGTTTTTTTGGTTGGTTGGTTGGTTTGGTTTTTTGGAGGGGTCTTTTTGGGTTTTGTTTGGAATTTTTGGCTATTTTCTTTTTGAGGGGAGAGGGTGGAAGGGGGCTGGCAGGGAGAGCCACAACCCAACAATGTAGCATGGGGCTGGCTTAGTACTAAGAAACAGCAATTACATGAAGGGCTGCTGTGAAAGACACAAGCTCCAAGCGGTAATTAGCAGTAATTTTTACCTATCAGGAAACAAAAAAAGACTTGACTATATTCTTTCCACGGAAGAGGCTGAAAAGTTAACTGACGTGCTTAGGCCACCTTTGGTAAGCTGTTTCAGAAGACTCAGGTCAGGGTAGGGGTGCGCAGCTTGTATGGAAAGCACCAGTCACAAGGAAAACAACTGGACACAAGGAGCGCAAAAACAACCCAACAACAACTCACCCATGAAAACAAACAAACAAAAAACCCCCAGCCAAATTCAGTAGGGCGACAGAGAAAAAAAGCAGCATGCTTTCTACAGCACAGTACCTGTTCATTACTGCTGCCTGTGGGCTAGTGACATTTGAGTACCCCTGGATTAAGTTTCCTGGAGGCTTGATAGTTTAAGCTAAAAACATGAGCTATGCTGACCAGACATCCCCTGCAAAGGCCCTCTGGACTTTGGGTCAAAATGGCTTAAATTTAGTGTCAGACATGATGCTACAGATAACACAGGTCAAGCAAATTTTACTCACCTGAGGAATTTACATAAGATATTGACTTGTTTTCTTACTACTTCTAGGGCATCAGCAAAGGGAAGGCACAGCCATTCTTTACCAGCAATGATGAAAATGAAAGTGACATTTTTGACAGAACCCTTGAAGGCAGGGGTAGCTCACTTCACCAGATGCTCCAGAACCTGCCTGAGCCACATTAAATGAGGAAAGTCAAGCCTCTACATTTTTAAAATGGGTAGGTAAGAAACTCTTTGTCACCTGTTGAATGAATCTGTGAAAAGAGAATGTAAATAAGGTGCTCAACAGAAAAAAAAGAGGCACTCAACATCTCTGTCCTAAGCTAAGAGTGGCTTTGGTGTGCCTAAAGTGACAGGAAATAATGTGTGCCTTCATGTAACAGTTCCCATAATGTTTGCACAGTAGAGGGGTAGATATTTTAATAAGCAGTTACAGATTTTACAGTATTAGTTATTTTGTTCCCTTGGATCATCCCAGAATTTTACACTATGAAGAGGGAAGTGTCCTATGGAGAAATAAAATACTCTATTTAAAGTGCAAACAGATTTAAAATGGAATTTCTATACCTGAATATTGATTCAACACGAAGTTTAGGTAACCTTGCCTCACCTGTGGTCACTGAAGGAGCGGAAGGTCACAAGATATTTATCTTCCGTGCTCTCCCTGACACCAGCCATCTAAAGCCCCACACGCCCAGGAGGTCACTGGAGGACAGAGCTGTAACTGGAGCACTACCCAGGTGTGCAGGAGATGGAGCTCAAGATCCTTGTTTGATACAGACTGATGGGAGTTGTCCATTTGACATGCAAATGCTCAGTTTTCACTGAACAGCAGAAGAGTTGCACTAGCGAATTTTTTTTTTTTTTTTAAACGACCTGTTTCTCATACCAACTAGCTTTGGAAAACACACTGGTATGTTGCAAGAATGAATGGGCTAGTGGTAATGAAGTGTGTTCAGTACAGCCGTGTAGCTTTGTAGCAAAGGCAGCAGATACAACCTGCTAAATCCTTTTCTGCTATTCCTGGCCTCAGAGAAACCAACAACCTTTTTTTCCCTCAGGTATTCAGAATCACCATTGCCATCAACTTAAAGTAAGTTGGGGTTTTTCTTATTTTTTGTCCTTTGTGGGTTTTTTCCCCTTAAAGCATCAGTCCCACCCAAAAGAACCTGAAGTTTATTTAAAAAAATAAATAAAAATTGTAGCCTTCTTCAGTTCTTTCAAACTGAAACTTGAAACAGCTGAACGAACAAGAAACAAATCAAAATGAAGAAATCTAACTCAAAGTGATCCAAGAATACTTAAAAATGATTCCTTTTAACTTCCTGAAGTGCAGAGATTCTTGACATACCTGAATTTTTAACCAATTCTTCTTGATGACTATAAGCAGTAAGCCCCTGGGTCCCCTACATCATGCCATACTAAAATGAAGTAGGTCTACAAACATTGAAATGCTTTTCTCTGGTAAAGAGTCTGTATCAGTATCAGAGATCTACTGAGCAATCAGCAAATATTATCTTCTAGAGACATCAAGGGCAAGATTACAAAAGGCAGAGTGCTGGCCTCAGAATATGAGGAAAAAAGGACCCTTACAAAGTGATTTACCTGCTTCAGACCCTAATCTTCCAAATCTGCAGCACAAATGCACATTATATCCAAGCATGCTGGGTTTCACGGCTAAATCTGTGCGTATGAAATGTTAGTGTAAGCAGGCAACTCCTATTTTTTTTCTGCAGCTCTGAGGATCCTCGGGTCTGCAGCCAAACCCATCTCTCAGAGTGGCAAGTCGTGTGGAATGTTGGTGCTGAATGGCCACACGACTGCTCTGCCCATGCCAAGAGGCCACCAGCAGAGGCAGATGAGGCGTGCAAGCAAGAGCTCAACCAGTCAGAGAAAAATACGTAGGTGGCACCATGTTCTCTGCCGGGGCCTCTGCTTTGGGAGACATCTTTAATCTGAAACAGCCCTCCTCCTCTGTGAAGGAGATACATCATGTACCCTCTTCACGATACGTGATGAGGCACTGAATGTAGGGCACAAGCTATGCTATGACTCCGAGAGAGAACATACCAGATTTTAGCAGCTGGTTTCAACTTAGGGTTTTGGTTCAACACAAATTCTTTAAAAATGTGGCAGAAAACAGTGATTTGCAGTGTTGTATCTTCTGATTAAGCAGTAACAAAATTACAGCACAAGCCCTTTCAGCTACCTCAGGCCGCAGATGCTTCCCTATCAGCCCAAACACCTTCCCACACTGGAGGTACCTGCACCACTTGAACCACAGGGTCGTTGTTACAACCTTGTAAAGGGTTAATTCTGCTCTTTTAACATGTGAGAAAAGGGGAAAAAAAAGAGGAAAAAAAAGAAAAGGAAAAAAAAAAAAGTGTTCCTCTTCATGGAAAGTATACACAAGCTTAACATAAATGAAACAAATCCTCTTGGGCATCCCTTTCCTGTTCAGGAAGTAAATACCCTGCCTGACTTTCTGAGTCTGTCAGACTAGCATGACTATTACATTCAAGATGTGCAATAGCAGAAGAAAAAACAAGTATCAAAACTCTTCCCTCACCCCCTTCTGTATCAGCAGTCTTTTCATGACACACCTCGCTGGAGGAAGTGTCATTGCTCTCCTCTGTATGACAGCAAAGTTGCCAGCATGGGAGGGAAGGTCTGACGGGCCCAGGGTCACCATTTCGGCTCGTTATTTTCAAACTGTGATCTCCACAGACATCTCTGTCTGGGACTGTAAGATGAACAGTGCCCCAGAAGGCTGGCTGCTAGAAGCAAAATTGGTGCTTAAGCATGCGACTGCTGGAGTTTACTAAACATTTTAAGGCTCTCCTTCTCATTTTTAATACCTCCTCTACAAATCTACCCTTACCAAACCAGCAGAGGATTAAATATGGGTGGTGAACATCAGAGGGCATCCTGTGCAAGGAACCAGAGTAAAACAACAAAGATACAGGACATATGGTAAGGCTTTTAATGCCAGCCTATCACTGGCTGGTTCAGTGCTTTTACACTTTTAGGTGAATTGCTCCATTCCCCAGCCTTCTCTCCAGGTAAAACATTTCTGACCTCTCTGCGTGGCCCCGCGCGGATGAAGAGAGGCAGGGAGCACATCTCAAGACAGGGGACGCAGTTTTCTGAGCAGGTGCCCATCCACCTGTGATGCCAGTCCAATCATGCTTGCTCACAAGCTAATTTTCAATTTTTGGCAGAGACAGCTCCTAACAGCCAGGGAAGGCAGTTCGACAGAATTCCTTTTTGCAACAAATACTTTTTAAAAATAAATAGTTTTCTTGGATATTTCCTCATGTTTAAGGGGCTACTTGAAAACAAGCAATTACAAAGAATTTAATCTGGTGAGCAATCTTAATTGTTCTTCCTCCTCCTCCTGAGAAAAACACATGCTTTAAACCCAAAGGCCACTTTTATTTATTTTATGAGTACAAATTGGCTCTGTCAGTTTAATTTCCCCTGGCGCTGTAAACAGACCTGCTGTTTTTACGAAGAAGAACAGTATGAGACAACCAGTATGAGACAGAAATAAAACCACTTTCTGAGATCGGCAGTAGGGACAGCATGCTCACACCTCAAACCTCCCCTTTCCAGAGAGGACCCCTACCTGAAACACGTGTTTCAGACAAAGTCTCAACTGCTGCTGTAGCAGCAGGAGAATAACTGCTCAGCATGAATTACCCAAGAATGGCCACCAAAATAAATTCCAATAGGAAATTGTCACATTAAACCTTCATGGGGGAGCAGAGGGCTCTTACATTTCACTAGAGCTTTGCATTTTCTGGATGATTTGCAGTGAGGAGGTGCAATGCAGCTGCTTTTTGCTGCCACTTTCACATGGGAAGGCTCTGACACTGCTTACTGTCAGGGCTGTGTGTTCTTATGACAGAAAAAGACTACAGCTTCTTCGGGAAAAAAAAACGCCTCCAGTCTGTACTTGTTCTTATGTGAATGTGTACTCACCCTGGCAGCTGGGCTAGGTAATGTAAGAAGGAAACCTTTAATCCTGGTGAAAACAAAGAGTTTGTGTTCAATGCAACCCGAAGAATATCTGGAGGCCCTCTCTTGATGCCATTTGGATTGAAAATTCATTTCCAATGCTAAAACTGGTCTTAATTTGTATTTCCATGCTGAACAGGTAAAAGTTCTTAAAAGATGTGTTCACACTTGACTGCTCTGAAAACTGGGGCTTTGGGGGCATTCTCCATTCAGAAACGAAGTAGCATGTGGCATGCTTACTACTCCCAGCACAGCAAACATAAAATACCTTGTCAAAACTACCAGGGATGGAGACATAAATGCCAATCAGCTGAGAATGCTACGTGTCAAGAAAAGATGAGGGCTGGAAAAACAAGTGAGAAAGGTCACACAGCATCCCACTTACTTATTTTCCTCAGATACAAACAGTTAATATTTAAGGGGCTGTTCATCTCCTCACCTGCTCTCACATACAAACAAGGAATATGAAATGAAAAATTACTTGGGTTTGTTGCAAGCCACTTAGTGGGGGAAGAACTTCCTCTTGTCTTTTCTCCACTTTTTCAGTACCTCTCAAAAGCGCTGTCTTACCCACACGCTTTTGTTGTGGGTACTGAGGGGGGTGAAAACTCCACAACCTGTGACATCACATGCGACCACTGTCACCACCCCGTGTGATTCCTGTGGCCATGTACTACAGTCACTTCGCAGTAAACTCTTCACCTCCACTCTTCTGAGGTTTAAAAGTCTAAAGCTTACTTAAGCATCTCTCACTGGAGGGGTATGCGAGCAGATGAGTGCCTCCTTGGTCTTCAAGGTGAGATAACCCAAGCTGGCCTGACCTGCACTCACAGTAGAAGTAGGAAGCCACTCTGCCCTGCTGCAAGCCATCTTTAGCTGCTCCGTGCTCTATGTGTGAGGTGTGCATGGACACCCAAAGGGATAACTGAGCAGTCCTCTATCAGCTGCCCGATGGGAATGGTCCTGTGCAGGCTCTTGCCTCTCCCCAAACACAAGGTAATTTGAAGAAGCTTTCTCTGGAAAGATTTTAAATGTTGTTAGCACTTGAGATGACCTGTCATCCTACATGCTGAGGCTGTTTCTCAGGCAAACACAAAAGACAAGGAAAAATACCCAAAATCAAACCAGTCCACCACCAACCCAGTTAAAACAAGCAATTTATTGTGGTAGCAAGGAACCTGTGCACAGTGTTTGTTTTGATTTGTTTAGATAAGGTGGTTGGAAACAAAGATTCTCAGGAATTTTGTAAAAGCTGATAGAAAAATGTTTGTTTTTAAACAGAACAAAATGTTTAGGTTACTCCCAGACTTTCAGTCTTGCAAGCTGGAGTTATGTTTGTTAATTTCGATTAATTCAGCCAAAATCTTAAGCTTTTTAACTCTGGTGCCATCTTGCAAAGTTACACGTCCTGCACTTGCAAAACAAGGAGGAGATGTTCAGAGTTATGGGAAGCATAACTTCTCTGTGGAGTCAAACTTTTTCCCATATGGTGCTCTTCTAGATGCAGAGTTGCTGTAGCTTTGAACAGACACAGTACTTTAACTAAACACATGCACAGAAGATTGGAAAGGAGAGATCTTGACTGTCTAGAACAAAAAAGAACACTTGTTTGCAATAACAGCACCCACTGCTATCTGCCATCTACCTAAAGGAGACCAGTAAGAAGCACAGGACAGCTTATCAACATAAATTGGTTACGACCAGTCTACTACAAACCAAGATTAACACTACAAAATGTCAAACAGCCCCAAGCTTAGAAAATATGTGTGTTTCAAGTTGCATTTAATGCTTCTTTTTGTTGTCATTACTCAGCTGTCATTTCTTCTACACTTAATATTGGCAAATTGGTCAAAACACACCCAACTTTATTCTGTAACAATTCATTTGTTTCATTAATAGGGTAGCTGTTTTTTTCTTAAGAGGGTAGCTCTCTTTATGGAACAACAACAGTAGCAGCAATGAAATCACTTTATGTCAGGCAAAAGACCCTCCAGACTCTTTTCCCCTGATCTCTGCCCTCTCACCCCAAACCCTGAACCCCCTGCTCTTCACCATCACCTGGCACCAGCAGAGTGTTCAGAGGGAATCCTGCATAGCACCACAACAATGCTGACTGGCCAACTGATGTTAAGTTTCTCCTGTGACAGGCAGCAGCTTCTAAGGCTAAACTTTGCAAGAGCTCAGGATTCAAGTAACTGCGTTTTCCTTGAAGAACTGCTGAACACTGCTTAGGAGGTCCAGGTCTAAAAACACAGATTAAATTCATTTCATAAGTTCATTCAAGAAATTCATATCCTTGCTCTCCTATGATTCCAGAAAGATGTGGGAAATGCAAACACAAGGAAAATGTCTACTGGTCACAGCTTAAGTCTTATACATACATCTATCGCCAACACGGGATGATACCATCCAGCAAGACTCCACACAAACAAAGATAAGAACTGTGAAGCTTAATCAAATGAGCAATGACATTTCAGGAAATGTTAAGGCATCTTTAACTACATAAGAAACAGAAACATGCATTCCCTGATCACAGTGATTTTCTAGCATTTAGAGGCAATTACTTAAATTTTTCCAGTAGTCTTACCGATAAGCTTGTGTCAAGCTGGCTTATCTTCCAAGTCATTATAAATTTCCTCTACTGCTCCCTGCTATAAAACTAAGCTTCACTGAATTGATGGCAATGTGCAAAGAAGTGTAGATACAATTGCAGCATAATATCTTATATAAATTCAGCATTAAAACTGAGCTCATTCTTCAAGTAATTAATCAGTGCAAATAATTAATTTCTCTCTAAGCAAGTGAAATGCAATACAACAACTTGAATTCCCCTGAAATTCAGGATCCCCCTGAAATTTCACTGCTTTCTGAGACACAAGATTCAACTATAAAATTAAACAGGAGAGAACAGGAATGAGCTTGCTGACAGTAAATGCACTGAAACAAGCACCATGTTCCACTATAAGCATACTCCTCCTGATGCAATAATATTTTCTTATTTAAAAAAAATGCTGGGTTGGAAACATCTGAACTGTCTTTTACACTCTGGAGGGGGAGGTGAAGAAGAATGCTGAAGGAGATTTACCATAGTGAGGCAGAAATACACAAATACAAGACATTCCCAAGCAGCACAACTTGTCCCAGGACAAGGTAGATGCTCAAGTTTACATAAACAGAAGAAAAGGTAAGGCACTCTGAAAGTCAACACATGTGCATACAGGTTTGCACATACTTAACCTTGAAGTCTGAGACTGTGAAACTCATGTGCACTTTAAAGGAAATATCAATTTGAATAAAAGATGTGTAATACCAAAGCCTTGTTAAAGGGACGGCTACAGATAACTTTTACTTGTGTGATAATTGATTAATTCATAGTATATGTGGAAGGGCCTATTTTTACTGATAAGAAGATTACATGATTTCTTAACGACATGATCTTAATTTTTTTTAAATTATCCTCCTGCAAATGTATTTCTCCTCATTTAAGAACTGATAGTGAAGAGCTCTCTGTAATTCTGTATTCTTGTGTGAAATAGAGAGCTTTTAGGATTGTTGCTGATACCCTACTGGGCGGTGTTGCCATTATTTGTCAGTTTCTTGTCACTAGAGATTCAACATATGAATTAGGCCCTGTACACAGGCAGTGCAAACTGTTAAGTATTGACAGACCTCAAATCTTCCTATACAAATACTGTGCTATTGGTTGAAAGTTTACTAATCTCAGAATTATCTGGGGCAACTGTTTATCTCCCTTTTCTTTTGTTTTTCTTTTTTTTTTAACAGGGTTGATTTTCCTTCACACTAAGACTTGCCTACGTCCTTTCCCAAGACAAAAAGACATTGCAGCAGTTGTAAATACACTGTGAACACACATTGTGGACACACGATGTTCATTTTGAAGCTCTCCATATATTGCTAATTACGCCTCCAAATATTGCTATACTGCTAATCTTAAGCTCATTACCTCTGCTTGCAAGACACAGCAAATGCACTTGCAGCAGTCTACACTGCTTGAAGCAACAGGTGAGAAGAGATACAGTGGCTCCCTGGCTGCTGAAGCCTACTCTCCAAGTGCTCTGCCCCATTGGTGTGGGGCATGAGCACTGGGTGCACTGCTGTAAGCTGCATCTTCCAAGTTATTTTATTAATGAAGAGGTTCACCACTTTCCAACTACGTGCCAGACCCTGAGATATCAATCAGTGACACGAGGCCTCCCATCATTGTTGCCAATTAAGAGGAAACTCTTGTTGTCACTCTTGGCCACCCTTGAGTATCACAGGTACTCCATGGGGGACATCTGCCAGAGGCCTTCTTTGCTCCATCACTGCTGAGAGACAAACAGGAGCTGCTGCCTCTTGGAGACTGGAGAACTTGCAATTATGATTACCCATGTTAGCTTTTGTGTCCGAAATTTCTCTTTTCTGAGTTTTTTTCCAGAATGTTTTCTCTTCCTTCTATTGATCATTGGTTTTCTTCAAGCTTTCTTTTCAGTGCCAGCTGTTCCTCTTCTTCCTCTGGCTTCTTCTATCCACCGCCTACTTGCATCTTGGTAAAAAAGGTCATGCTAAGTGCATCAAGCCGCGTTCCTTCCATGTACCATCTTGTAATAGCAACATCCTGTGGTTTGAGCCCATTCACCCTGCCTCTGCCCAAGCTGGCTTCCACTGAGGTTCTGTGTATGGATGCCACTTGGAACACAATGCTGAAACACAGCTCATCAACTGCCCAGCAGTCCCCCTGCCTGGCCTTTTCCAAGTGTTCAGCTACAATCTGGGTTTACAGATCAGTCTCTCACTCCAGTCAAACATCAGCACGGAGGCATTTGTTTTTAATTCCCTCCTCCTATTACAGAAATAACAACAATAAAATCAACCCATAATGATTTCCTGGGCTCAAATCAACTGCTCAGCAAATGAGGGCTCTACCAATGACAAGAATGCAGGGTTTTGGAAAGAAATTGCAAATGTTGTTCTAGCCTGTGTCTCCTGTCTACAGCTGTCTGTAGGAGCAGTAAGAAGCCCTCTGCTGCAGCATACATTCAAGAATTGCAGTAATCCCACCTGCATGGAGAACAAGCTTGTCCCTTCCTCTTTCTGGCATCCATCCATCCATCTATCTATCTATCTATCTATCTATCTATCTATCTATCTATCTATCTATCCATCTATCTAACTGTCCATCTACATCTACATCTATATCTATCTATATGTCTAAAGGGAAACAGACAGGGAGCAGTTCCCACTATGGTAACCCTGTGGGGCCAGAGGATGACTTTATGCTGAGCTTCATCTCTTGCATCTATGCACATAACAATATACGCTATCTCACGGCAAAATCTAAGCAAAGGAAAGCCTGCCCAGCACAAATTGTCTTCCCAACCTATACTCCTGCATGAAAAATTGCACAGAGGCAGCTGGAGAAACATGGGATGGCACTGCAATTGCACGTATTAAAGGACAGGCTGGAAAGTGTAGGCACAAGAAGAAATACATAAAGCCTTTCTGTCATTCTTTTGCTGTTACAGGGATGATGGGCAGAACAGCACCTTGCATATTTCTAGTCCCACCATACAAATACCCCTAACCACACTGTAGGCACCTAGGTGTTTCACAACATGCCAGGAAATTACCTTAATTTCACAAGAGGATTCACAATCAATATTTTAAAAAATATTTTCTGTAGCAGACCACCCTCCCAGTCCATTTTACAAAACCATGGAGGTAAAATTGTAAAATTAAGGCAGTCATCAAACTGGGACAACCTAAAACTGGTGAAAAGCTTGAAAAAATAACAAGCATTAAGCAGCATGTCAAATATTTGACTCATGACAAGGAAACAAAGTTGTAATTAGATGTCTGGGCATTAATGCCTTAGTATGACCCTGGACCCAAGACGTTATAAATGCTCTGAGATTTTACCCAGGAGGTACTGGTGAATGGTTCTGTGACAAAACCTTCTCTCCCTCCAGTGTAGTTTTCCTTTCCTGCAATATATAGCATAAACTGGCCCAAAATGTCACACAAAATTGCAACACGGTTCAGGGGGAAAGGCAGAGCAGCTTCAAACTCTTGGGAGGAAGGGCTGGATTACCACCCTGTGAATTACTTGTGGAGCATTACCAACTGAAAGGGAGCCACCAACAGTGGAAACCATGCAACTCACACCTCCTGTTCTAAGATGGTTACTCTAGCATGAAATTCTGACACATTTGTCCATTTTGAAACCTCCTCCCCCACAGACAACCTTTCTGCACACAGCCATAGGGAGGGCAAGGATTGTTGTAAGATACAATGTAGGGCTTGTGAGAAATTTCTTATGACAGCTGTCCTTTGCCCACCAAACTAAACACTCATGCTGCAATCAGTCCTTTTTTGGGTTTTGTATTGATCTTTCTTCCTTCCACAGCTGAACAGATACCCTTGGAAAAGGGCAACAGTATAACCATGGAGCACTGCAAGGACACCATCTGCCTTTCCAGGATCACAGCATTAGACCATATCTCAGCTTCGCATTCATTTCGAACGGCTGCTTCTCTGAACGGCTGGGTAGTAAACAGGCCTTTAGCTTGCTGGAGAGACTCAACATCAAGATTTGTTTTGCATTATTAATGCATACTGTAAAAGGGCTGGAACTGTAATTACTTACAGGCTGAATGCCTAAGGTTTGGAGTACAAGCTGTTTGTTTGGTGTTTGCCTAGCTGTGGTCTGAACAGGTCATACGGCAGATTTGGGGCAAACCTTGGCTGTCTACTTTCTTGGGAGCAGCCACAGCGCCTCGGGAACCAACTGAGGGAGAGGCAGCTCTCAGCTGAAGCAGCCATGCGTGCCTGTGGCATCCCATTAAAAACTCCTTCCCCTTGCCCAAAACTGCTTCCCCTTGCTGTAGGCTCCTAAAAAAATGCTTAAGCACCTGTCTAACTTTATTGCCCCCAGTTGGCTTCTCTAGTTTTAATGCAGGAGCTTAGAAACTCAGGATGCTGGGAAAAATCTCAAGCTGATTTTCACACGACAAAAACATCACAGCAATCCCCGCCTGCCCCCTACCTCCTCCCCACCCTGACAGACACGTTCATTTGGTGGTTTCCCTTTCTGACTGACAGGTTAACAAGAACCTGGTGTTCAAAAACAACTTTTATGAGGAAGATGAAAATGTATTTTATTTTTCTTTTTATGTACTTTGTAACTCACAAAGTGACAGACAACAGAGTTTTGTGAGGTGAATATCATTTATCAAAACTGACACACTCAAAATGAGGCAGGGACCTAAATTAGTTATTGTAACTAGAAAAAGACAACAGCTAATCTCAAAACTGAATTCGTATTCCTTATGAGGACCTAAAACTGGCAGTAGTCATCATGTGAGAACTCTGACCTATAAATAATCCTAGCTTAGAACAAATGAACATTTTTGCATAATGCATTACAGTTTTCTGGCAGAACAAAAAATAACACCAGACCAAAACCATGTCTCGTTTTTAAGGAAAAAACCCAAGCCAGTAAAGCCAACCTCCAAAAAAGGAAATGTCTAATCTACAAGTGCAAGTATCCAAGCATGTCTCCAACCCTTCTCATTCCGTTTAATAAGAGAGGAAACCAGGCCACCAGAAGTTTACAGACTAATGCAATTACAGGGTGGCTCAATAAGCACTGATTTGTCTGTTCTCTCTGACATGCAAGATAAAGCTATGCTAACGGGTCTGGCTTTAAAGCTGAATACTCACAAATCAATCACAGTGGATGTTTTTCAGGGGGGAAATAGCAATCAGTTGTTGGCAAATATATGAATAACCATTTCTTACAGCTATTTTTAAGATCCATTAACTAACTAAATAATTGGATTTACCTATAAATAACAAATGTATTTTCATCAGATAGCATTTAACATTTCTTACATCACAGGTGAAAAAAAAAATCCTCTTAGCAGTATTACAAGGCAAATAAAATTAAACTCATAATCACAGCACCACTTCTGAATCACCATGAACTTTGAACAATTCTGTGAATACAAGGATACAAGTGTACCATTAAAAAGTCACTCGCTGAAAAAAAAGCCACTTGAAGAAAAAACAAGCTGTTTTGCTGTTTGCAAGTGGGATGAACGTGGGAATTGGCCTCTCTTCTGGAATGGTGAGCGGCAGTTTGCACATGGACAACAGCAGAGATCTGGACCAGCTCCAGATGTATTGAAAGCAGTGCTCATTGTTTTTAGGAACCACAAACACTACAGACCAGGCCCTTAAAAAGAAAAATGCTGGAATCCTGATGCTTAAAGTGAAACTCCCAGAACTGGTTCCTGACACCTGTTTCTAGGATAGACAGATCTAGATGTTACTTGATGTATATACATTCAGATCTGAATACTAAATTTCAAGTATTCAAAAAATAGCAAATTTGAGGTTGTCATTGTCCCATCAAGAGGAAAAATAGAATATATGCTAGAAGGCCAATCCAATCACTAACTTACAGTGCTTAAGAATCTCAGATTCTGAAAAGAAAGGAGTACAGTACTACTTTATTTTCATCACAACCTATACAGGAAAATTGCCAAGACTACTTCAAGAGTTTGCTGATCGTTGAATCTAAAACACCCAAACCACAGTCCAAGGGCTGACATTTCTCCTAAACATGGACCATCATTATTCACATTGTTCATTACAAGGGAAAATACCCAGCTTGCAAAAGGATAATTCAACTTGACCTAGGCAGGCCCTGAGTGGGACCTCTGTGTTTTTCTATGAGGGCATGGAAAGAACCTTGTTTTTCTACCCAGAAACCTGGTATTTTGTTCAGTGGAAACCATCATGCTTTGCTACACCTTCCAACTTTGTATAGGCATGTATAAAGCAGTATTTCGCAATATGTCAGCTGATAATTTCAGGAAACACATGTGGACAGAGCATTGCTGAGTAAGTCAGCCAAGCAGAAATTACCCAAAGGAAATACATGCCTTCAACTAAGGAATTGTGAACATCTCAGCAACTAAGTAACAACATGGCTAATGTGCTTATCAGTGCATTAGCACCGACATCTCTTCTTACCAATTAGCGTCTCAAACAGGATAGAGAAAAGATCATAGCTTTGTGAGGTGATTCGACAGCCAGCTATTACAGAAGCACTGCCCAAACCTGCAGCATAACTAAGGGCATGTCTTCTTCAAAGCAGAGCTCACCCAGACTCACACCTCTGTGTTGCATCCCCCATCACCACTCTGGTTTGCGCACAGATGCCTCATTCCTGGGTTTGGGAGAAGTACCATTCTGGCCTAGTGACACAGGCCGCATGGATCCTGCGTTCATCTCGGAACTGGTGTGAGTGGCTGCCAGTGGTCCTCATCCAACCCTAATGAGTCTGCATGTGTCTGATGTCAACGCACATGCCAATTTCGTGATGGAAACGGTAATACAAGTACGGCCCTAAACTATGCTGAAACTGCAAAAAGAACTCTTAACTAAGGCACTTCACCTTGACCACTTCATCAGGAAATCTGGTTAATGCTCAGAAGTTCTCAGCACAGCTCAGATGGGGACCTCAATGTTCTTGATAAAATCCTAGTTTTAAAACAGCAATAATGACCTGGTCACAGCCTCTAACAAGAGCTTAGCAAAGAGGAGGACACATGAAAGCAGGCTGTAATATCAGGTGACAACAAGATGAAAGCAGTATGGATGAAAAGTGGAGGTCATGCACATGCCATCAACATTACTGTTCTCAGCCACAGGTGCGTGCTGGCATCACAAGGGTAAGACTTGAAGGAAGAGAATGAGAAGGATTTTTTGGTAGTTAGATAGACTGTAATTAAAGCCATAAGCCATAACTTCTTCCAACCTCACAGGTTATGCAAGGCAAAAAACAAACAAAAAACCTCCCAGTCACTCTGCAATTTTCAGACAAAGCCAATCCCTCAGAGGAGGAAGGAGCACACAACGTTTCTGATTGCACTGGGGAGTATTCAGGGAGACCACGAGTAAAATAATGCCTATTTGCTAACAGGAAGATCTTAGCAGTGGTTATAATTAATGGAGGGAACCATTTATTAAGGGCTGTGATTAATGCTCCCTTATAGGACATGTGGAATCAAAACTGGATGTTTTTCTAAAAGATAAAATGTAATCCAAACAAAAATCAATTTGGGGAAATCCACTAGTCTGTGTCACAATGCCAATCATAATGGGATCACAGCTGATGCTTTCAACTTTATAACCCATGAATATAGTGAGTCATGGATATCAACAGTACTGTTCCTTCCTCCAGTGATGTGTCTGGTGATATGATGCCTAGATGTGGGTGGGTTATGATTAATGATATATTTTACTGTGACTTTGCTCAAGAACTTTTTTCCCTGATGATTGCCATGGCTTGGACAAGTTCTTTTTCCAGGAATTATGATTCAAAAATTGACTTCAGCAAAAGCTCAATGTTTTTGTACTTATATCCATGTATGTTTTCCCAGCACAAAACGAGCAAAGATATTATAATGGGAAGTGGAGACAAGTTTTAATTATTTAGAATTTATACGAAAATGGCCCAGAATAAATTCATGAACACATAATCAGAATTTCTAATTTACTGCCAGGAGACAGCAATGAAGGTACACAGCAGCTCAAACATAACAATTGTAACTCTCTTGAGAAGGGGCCCTGAAAGTCTCACTGAACGAGGACAGTGAACATGGTGGACAGCTCAAAACAGATTAAGACACTTCTGCTGGACAGCTTCTGTTTACAGGTCAGGGAATTTGGTGATATCATCACTCCTTCTTTCCCCAGTTTATCTTATTCCTTTCTTCGGCCATCTCCAATCTCTCAGTCATATGAAAAACAAAGGGCAGTAAGAGCAGACCTGTGTTCCATTGGGTCAGCATTAAAAGACTGAAAACTAAGAAGGGAAAAAGAAGCTGAAGAGAACTGGGAACACTTTTGAAAGGCAGAAGGGCATCATGTAGGAACAGAAACAACAACCTAGAATTGGTTTAAGTGTAGCGTGTAGCAGTGTGACTAGCAACAGCAGAGATTAAATGATCCAGGTTACTATAATAATGTGCACAAATTGATATTGCTGGCACTTGATGGAATTAAAGCTCCCTAATCAAACAGCAATAAAAATAATCCCATTTGCTCAGATGTCATTATTAAAGTCCCAGGAAGCCAATAATTGCCAGAACAAAAATGTGGCTATATAGCCCTTTTTATTTTCCTCATGTTTTTAAGCTCTTAGCAGTGAGTCTGACTTTTTTCCAAGCTTTTCTCTGCTACCAGAAAAAGCTAGAATCTTTTCCTTACTTTTAAAAATTCTTCAAAAATTCTTTTAGATTGTTAGATGGTTACTCTTTAAAAATTCTTCTATGCCCTTTCAGTCATATGAACTCTGATTTTCAGCAAAATGTTCACTTTCCAACACTCAAAAAAAAAAAAAAAAAAAAAAAAAAAAAGGCAGTACAGAGAGGACAAAAACACTTCTGTGCAAGCAAGTACCATCCAGCCATGGTGGGCATTAATGGCTCACTCTTCTGTTTACCTTATAGGACACTGAGGTTCTTTCCTAGGACCTTTTATGCTGAGAAGAGGATGGGCAGTACGTGATCCACGTCTATGCAACTGGAGTCATATCTGCTACTGCATTATGTTAAGTGCAAGTCAGCTCTGTGCAGCATGCTTTTGTATTTACTTGCTATCAAGACAGATTACCAGTCTGAAAACATCACTTCAGATGTAAGACAAGAGGATTGTTTTTCACTGTGCAGTACTGTTTATTTGCCTGGCAACACAGGTTCTTATAAGAGCTAGGGAGTTATGTTAGATACCACGCTCAAGCTTCTCCTGCCTGAAAAATGTCAGGAAATCGTATCAGCTCTTTAGTCTGAAGACAAGCAGCCATGAGTTGATTCATCTGAATCACTGGAGACATACTGAGAACACTTTTGGTTAAGTATGAAAATGTATTGGCTTTCAGTGCCATAGTTAGTAATATGTGGTAGTTGGAATCTGGGAACCACCAGCTAGAAACATATTATTTGCAGGTAATCATAATGAGTATTTCTTCCAAATCCTGCCTTTACCATATCACATGATAAAAGATGAAAATCTAGAGTTGCTACAACTAACAGATGAATGTGTAAAAGAAAAGCACCACCCAGCCCAGCCAAATGCACCTCAACAATATTAAAGGATCACATCTACCTTTACTGTTAAGACCTTTCAATTTTTTTCCTGATCTAATTCAAAACAATTTAGTGCAAACATACAGACTCAACAGTTCAGTAAAAATCAGAATGCCAAGCCTGACGGAGCAACTGCAGAACCCTGATGATTTACAGCCTTTATTTGTTTCTTGTAAGGCTTATGATGTCCTTTAGTCACACACCTGGAAAGACTGTGACTCTGCTTTAGGGAATTTATGTTCCCGCAGTTTCTCCTTACTTCCTAAGGGCTTTGCACAAATTACAGCTTTTTAAATGAGCAGCATTCATTAAAACAAATTACCAGTACTGCAGCACTGCCTGGATGTGCCCCTAATGAGTCTTAGAGCAGTTTTGCTATGTACCAGGAGACTAGAGGCGGCCCTGCCTTTTCACTAATCATACCTGTGCTAACTCCAAAGCCCCCAGCAATAATGTTTCAGCAAAGCTTCTCCACTTTTGGCATCACTACAAATAGTACCTTCAAACTACTGTCACATTATCTTTGTACACTCAACCCTGCACTAGTCCAAATCAAGGAGAGCTTTGCTGTGGACTTCAGCAGAAGCATGCTGTAAGCCTGAATGCTGATCACATGCAAAGGTGAGCTGGACAGTCTTCCAAGTATGAAATGCTAAATGGTGACTTTGGCTGGGCCTAGGAGAGAAGAAATACTGCAGCATTCCACCAGCAAGGTCAACAGTATACTTTAATCAGCTGTCTAATTAATATGATACAATAAATATTAATGTACAACAGTGCCTGCATAGGCAAAAGGTAATGTGAAACTTATCACTGGCTTGACTAGATTAACTCATTGCAACAGAGAAATGCAAATAAATACCAAATCCAAGCATTTATATTAAACTGTACTGTTTATTTTAAACACGTAGAAGGCTGATTTGTACATGGGGGGCTACAGACACCTTCCATATTGTTGCCACACTTGAAGTTTTAAACCAGTCCAGCATTACCCAGCGAAAGTCCTGTGGAATTCAGACTTTCTGAGCACAGCTCTATGTAACACTTCCCAGCTTGATCCTGCCTAGAAGTCCATGCACATCTGTAATGAATGGCTGGTATGCAGACAGCAGGCTACGACTTCATAGCCTGACACAGTGATAGCAGGCATTACTTCATCCATATAAGGATGCAGTACCACTTTTTTGGGAGAAGCCATCTCTGACTGATTTTGAGTAAGCAAATATGGAAAGAAAGCTGAGAGTATCACTGAGAGTATCACTTACTTCCATGAAGTGGCCATCCTCCTGAGGAATTTCAATTAGAACAGAAATACACATATTCCTATCTGAGCTGGTATCACAACCACAATATTGTACTACAAGGGCAGTAAATGCATTTAATCTTTTAACCTTTTTTTGACAGCAAGAGGGCACTTGCTCATTTGATGAACAGTTGCTCACTGAACACTCATTTGATGTAAGTGTTCCCTAGGCACCCTATTTAATTTTTGGCTTAGGCAATACCCTGAGCAGAAGCCCAGAGACTGAACTGCAGCCAATGCTGGCAGCTGGCATTCTGCTTTCTGACACCTTAATGCATTTGGATACAAACATCCAAAATTTATTATCATTGCTCTAGTACTTGAACAGCTCTGTACAGCATAGAATTCAATGAAGAATGCCATGCCTTCAGGGACCCACTGGACACAGGGCCAAATTTTCTTTACATCTATAACTTCTGGTAATATACTGGGTGGCTCAGATATGCTGTAATTTATGACTGTGAAGCTGTCTATGTTAAAATAGAAACAGGACAAAAAAAAGCACTTCATGGACTTTCTATTCTTTTTCAGTAATACTTGATTAAGACCACCAGAGGGGAAAGGGAGAAACTTCTGCAGAAATTGTGGTTCGATAACTGCTAATTTTGCAAACCATACATTGCAGATTCATATTTATCCAGAAGTAAGCTTTTATGATATAGTAAGGAATAGTTGAGAAACTAAAGTCTCTGCTGAAAGGGATCCCAGAACCAGCTGAGAACCTGCTCCAGAGGGAAAATTTGCAAATACCAGCCCTTTGGAAGTCCTGGGCCACCCTTTTTACAGCACAAAATCCCACCTCCATCCCAAAGAAGATTACATAATGACTGATGAGTGATCTATACAATCTGTATAGTTGAATCCTTTAAGATAAAAGGATTAGAAAGGGAATAGTCAAAAAGGACTCAGCAACAACAAATTCAAACTGTCCTCGTATAGAAAACATAGGTGTACATAGGTCTTGCTCATTCTGTTTTTAAGTATGCACTTTCTAGAGAGACTGATAGAAAAAAAATCCATCTTCAAAAATCATAAAAGCTAGTGAGATACAAGTTTTGCTAGTTGTAAGAACAAAATGGTGCAAATAACATTTTAATTTTGATTTGCCTCTTTCAAGGAGGGAAACAGAAAAAGACAGATCGGGAGACATTATTTAGAAACCATAATTTCCAGTATTTTGTTGCAACTTCTGAAGCTATAAACCTATTCTCAAAGTTTAAAGGTCTTCTGTCATTTGGCACTTTTGGAAAGAAAACCCATACCAAGTATTTCAAGAGTTGTGATAAAATCAGGAGAGCTGAGGAAATGCAATAGGTATTTTTGAATTGCAAACTAACTCTTTCATATTAAATGCCATCAGAGACTAGTAGACTGGTTTCACGGAACAGAATACTGCCATGTACTGTGAGAATAAGTGTACAAATAATGACACCCAAATTATTTTAAGGTTACAGTTTTCAAGTGCCCATCTTGACCATAGTTGTTCTACTGCTACAGTTAATTGTACTTTTGCAAATCCACAAGACTAAAGGTTTTGAAGAAAATCCAATTTAGAAGACAACTAACAATTATTAAACAACTAGAGTGACTTAGAATCAGAAGTTCTGGATTTCATTCTCCTATTTGCTGCTGACTTGATGCATGACCTTGAATAAAAACTTACCCAGACTGCAATCCTACCTTAACATGTGTCTCCTAAGACTGCTATGAGGTTTAATTCATTAATCCATCCCTATAAACCTTTCAAAAGCTTAAGGATAGAAGGGCCTATGGAAATTAAAATTATTAACAATATTTTCCTACATAGAGGTACATAGTGATGTATGTTTGATGCATGAATACAAAAGCAGAGACATAAAACACACACAACATGTTTTCACAGAACTTCTGACTTGTTCCCTCAAGTTAGAGCAATTTGGAAATACACAATGAAGGAATGAACAAGACACATCCCTACAGATCCTTCATTTTCTGTGTAAGTAGCTCTAACACTGCCTCCCCTTTACAGCACATTCATACAATTACAAATTATGGTTGTTTAACAATATTATGAAAATAAATCATTCTTACCCTCAAACCCTGCTCCATGGACAAGCAGAGGACCTGCCAGGGTGCTGTGTACCTGAACATGTTTGGCCCCTTTTGAAGACAGACAAATAGCAAAAGGCACACAAATCTCTCAGGTCTCCGGGTTGCTTTGCATCTGAGGGATGCTTAAATGAAGAGAAATCTTTTAGATGTACTCTTCAAGGGGCCACTCGAGCAGACTCTAAGACAGTGTTACAGCCATTCCACTTACACCCCGAGGAACTGAATAACTAATTCAATAAGAGGCTTTTTTCCTCGGGAAGAGCTTAGCTCAAACTCAATTAGCATAAATAGGATGACAACCTTTGAACCTCCCACTCCTCTCAGAGGAGAGGATGGTGGACAGCATGTCATGGCAGGGTCGCTCCCCCTCCTGCAAATCTTGAGTTTGTTTGTGTTTCCATTGCAGGCATTTGACTCTATTTCACAAGTCCAGATGCAGCTATCAGAGACAATCTGTAGCTTTGCCTTCTTTATTTTTGCTATTACCTTTTAGCCTGACTGAAAGGAAATCCCTCTTACTCCTGTCAGGAGGGATTCCCTCCTGTCCCTGTCTCCGGCATCCTGACCTCTGCTTGGCAATCGGCATAATAATAAATAATAAATAATAAATTCACACAGAAGCTGCTATGATCACTCTCATGTTACAGTCACTACATTAAATAAAATTGCCACCCTAAATGAGACTGAAAGGTTTTCCCCAAAATACCCCCAAGTGAGGTCTTTGCAACACTGGAAATAAGATACACTGCAGCCTTGCTCGTGGTTTAACTTTCCTTAATGGTTATCATTTTTTCAGTTAGAGAACAAGGCCTATTCTTAGAGACATTAAACTGGTAAAAGAGCAAAGCTCAGTTATTTCCTACTTTTATGTTATTTCAGTGATGAACTGAAAAGGCACTTGTGAACCCTGCTCCTGCCCAGAAAACAGTCGGATGCTGTACACACACCACTGCCACGTCTGCTTTTCTTTTACGGCAATTGTTTGTACGCAGAAACCATCACAGATGCAAGTCCATACAAACAGATCAAGCAACTAGATTGTCCTGGTTTCTTTCTTTAACTTCAACAGAGGGAGAAGAAGTAACTTTAGATTTATATTGACTCAAATCTGACTCAGTGAACCTCAATATTATATATCCAGTACTTGTACTGCAGCAATGCCACCCAAATAAATTACAGGGATGCAGGAAGAACTGTACAAGAGTTGTCTCTACAGCTACTCCTACCAGAGAACTGAGGCTGTGCTCAGCACTGCTCCCCCTTCAGCTCAATATAGAAAGCAGTCACAACTGAGGTTCTGCGAGTCCTACTGGAGCACACACTCGACAGTTCTGTGAGGAAAATTCTCTGAAAAAACGTACCTCCCCATAAATATTTCTTCTTTCTTGACAGTGAAGGGTCAGACAGCCATTGAAAACACCTAGACCCCACTAAAGTACTGATTTGATCAAGTACTTGGCAAACAACAAACACACCTGAGGTCTGGACTAACATGGATTACAGGAGAACTTAGGTTAAAACACAAGATAGAGGAAATGCTGCCTTCTGCTAAAGCAACGTTAAGTTACTTCAGTATGGCCAAGGGTAGGACTGTGGATTTTGGTGAGAAATGGTCATTCTACACATCCTTTGAACCTTCCCATGGCCAGATTTGCAAACAAATGATGTGGCAAACAAACAAGCCTGTCTGCACACATCTTTATCTTGTACCTTCTAAATAACTTTCTTTTTTTTTGCTCATTACCTGTATGATGAAGTTTATACCACAGATCTAACTCTAAATACCACAGCATTTAAATTCCAAAGTTAAATGAGAATATAGATACAGAATGGATCAACCTAAGTACTAACACACAATTCTGCAGACTTGACAGTGAACTAAGTCTGCAAAAATACCTGAAACCTAGGAGATCCTGAGGAAAATACTAATGACAAAATGTTTTAACTGAATATAGAATATTAAACAAGCTTCTTAAAAAGATCTCAGATCTTTGATTTTCACAGTGGAACAACTGAGTGCTCTTGAGCAGCTCATAAACCAGCGAGCTGAAAATACTGTGATATATCAGCCATATTTAGAACAGTTATTTAACTGTGAACAACACATTGAAGCTGCTTTTACATCTTTTGCTTTAAGAGAAAATAAGTCACGCACACAAACAGTTAAAAAGGCATAATCTGAACTTTTATGACCCTACGCCCAGACAAATATAATTTGTATACTTTCTATACAAAAATACAAATTTGTATATTTTCTGTTTTCTGCAGAAGTAAGCCATCTTTTTCCCCCTTTCATTCTAGGCTTTTCCCCCTTTCTTTTAAATTAGAAAAAAACCAGGACTACTGAAACATCTTCAGCCCACAGCCAATTTTAAGTGAGATCACAGAGCCGTTGATGTCAGTATAAACATTCGCATATGAAGATCAGAAAGTCAATGCAATTGTTGACTTGTCTTCAGGGAGAAACAGCGAACAGACACACTAAAAGGGACTGTGCCATCCAAGCGGGGTCTATTGACAGAGAGTACATGCTAATGAATGCCCACTGTGTCTGAAAGCCCATCATTCTTCCCTTTCACCAAAAATCATTAACACCGGGGGAGAGCTTTCTACTCGGAAGTCAAAATACTAACACTCACAGCATTTCTTTCCAGCTGCTTGTTGTCAGAAGAGTTAGTGTTGAAATCTTCTTGGAAAAGGTAGGCAGGATTTACAGTAGTTTTTGCATCCGTCCTTGGAGGAGAATGCAAAGCACGTACCAATAAATATCACACCCACATTCTGTGGTTTTTGTTTCTCAAGCAAGGGTCATTCGACTTCCTGTGAGACTCTGACAGCACAGGATTTACTAGTGCTGCCCTTCCACTCCTTCTTTTATTTCCCAATAAATACAAAGCCTTAGGATAAGGTTAAGAACTTATTCAAGCTGATGATGCCAGAAAAGTTGTTTATCTTCCAGTGGTCCATGAGTAAAGAAGACGAGACACTGCATCAAAGAGATAAAACCTCCTGCTGTGAAAAATGCTTGTGTCTAAAATATTAGACTGGAATTTAGGAGACCAAATTCAATCCCAGGCTATGACATCTTGGAAAAATCACTTAATCTCAGTGTCTTTTATCAGAGGTGTCTATAGCATATTTTGTGAGTTGTGTGCAAAGAGTGTGCTTATGAGGACACCTGCTAATTTATCTCCTTCTTCGAAGACTTCAGAACTAATTTCTAACATATCATCAGTAAATGAGTCTGATCCATATTGTACCTTTTTCCTTTTGGTATCCACAGAACCCAAGAAGAAAAGGCACCCAAGATTTTCAATTTTCTTTTTTCATTTTACTGCCCATTGAAACGGTTCACCACATTTTCCTGGTCCCTCAGTGCCCCACTGAAATGCAACAGCTCATGCAGTAGAGTGTATTGCAGTCCCAGAAGTGTGAGGAAAACTTCCGCTCCTCTGCTCACCTCTTCTGACATTTGACAGAGAGGAATCTGTAAATTCCCTGAAATGCCTTTGGTTTTGTCCATGCTACACGCATGCGCAAACACAGAAGTGGTGTGAGGAATAAGGCATCACTGTGCTCTTTATTCCCATACAAAAGGTAGGGAACGATTCATACCTGTCGCACAGAACGTAGCCTGGCTGGCCAAGGACACTGCCACATAAGAGCCAGAGGCTCTCTCAGTCTTGGCCATGAGCACTCAAAGACTTTAAATAACCACAGGGTTTGACAATTGCAAAATACATGGTTTGATGATCTGAAATTTGGGCAGAAGTACTCGGGAATCTAATCCTGCCTAGTCTCCATCTGTAATTACTGAATGTCATGAGCACTTCATTGCAAAAACAAGAACTGCAGAACTGAACAAGAAAGTCCAAGAATTCAGACTGGCAAGCTCCTCAGGAAAGAGTGACAGGTATTTTTAGTATTGTTGCTTTTTTATTATAATTTTTACTACTGTTATTCTGTACTACTGTACTGTTGCTCCTCCCTTCCTATGGCAAGAATCCTCCTACAGGTATAAAAATCTCATTTTCCATTCCTGCCTCCAGGCTGGAAAGGAGTAAGATAGAAATTTTAAAGCAGCCAGTATCTAAATCTCCTGAATTAAATGTATCATTTTGTTCATCTTACCTCTCCTGTTGCACAACATTTCATAATCCCCATTTTATATGTGACACAAAAGATCAGATTCAAAGTTCATCTTTATCATTAGACAATATATGCAAGGTGTCAGATAGTACACCAAAACATGCAGTATCAGCAATGTGAGAGGCTTGTCTTTTCCAATCATATATCCCAAAGGCTAAGCAAATTTTCATACACAGATGGAGAAGCTTGAAAAAAAGCAGCAAAGTTTTATCCGGACCCTGGGTGTGAAGCCTGGAGCATGCGAAGCTAGAAAACATCCTACTGGTTTGTGAAAGAAAGTCAAGTTATTATGCAGGTGTGCTAATGACTGGGTGCTGAGCCCAAAACACTGTGGTTTTTTTGGTTTTTTTTTCCTTTCAGTCAGTCTAATAAACTGTTTCTTCCTACAAAACCCATCTCCGCTGCTTTCTGGTAAACCTCTGTGGATACAACACTGGTGCTATTATTCAATGTCCATCTTCCTTACAAAAAAAGTGCCATCTCTGGGAAAACAAGAGTGTGTAGTGATTACACCATCAGCTAGTACTAGGTGATCCAAAGAGTAATAACATAAGGACTATTTCAGTAAGAGCATACACAAGAAGGGTACTAAATGCCCAGGACTAAATAATTTTCTTAATAGTTACAAAAACTTGTTTCATCACAAGAAAAAGACTTTTTTTAGAATATTTTAAAGTGAAAACAAGTAATACTAACTAGGTGATGATGGGATGGACTAACTGTGTAGAAAGATTAATTCAGGTAAACAGAAGGAACTTGAGGAGCACAATTTTCTACCTTCTGTTTGAAAGAAAAAGCAGCAAGAAAGGGTGTAAGAAAAAGGTATTTTGTCCGAATGCTCTGCAGCTATACATGAATGTGACTCTTGACTGCATTTATCAGAAAGAATGCATGAAATCATGAAGGCTAAGACCTTAACAGTTGCTGATTGCAAAACTTCCCTTGAATACATCAATCTGTGCACTGCAAACAACTAGTGATGATATTGAGGCATGATCAATGAGGTTTTCACATCATACATAAAATTACTTGGCTTGGTGAAGATTTATAACAGCTTCCTAGCATGTTGTGAAACAAATCCTACCACCAAAATCACATGAACAATCCCCAGTTTAGCTCTAGGTTCTCCAGTTTAGCTGCTAAGGCATGGCTCACAACACAAGGAATTTAAGTGGGTATCTGGCTGTAGAGTGCAATGAGCTTTAGACTCATTCACTGGTATTCACATGGCTCTCCTTAAGCAGGAAATCCTATGAATTTTCACTCATACTCTTTTCAAAACAGATACAACTGGTGCTTGACCACCTTTTAACCTCTGAAAGACCAAAAGCCAAACATTTTTACAAGTGGGAAAGATGACAAAAATCCTGAAACTATTAGTAGTAGAGGAAACTCCCTTAAAATCTTCACTGGAACTTTTGTGGCGGGAAAGAGAGAGAGATCGATCATCCTAACTCTGAGACACACAGTGTAAAAGGAACAACAGGAACAGGCGCTAGAGTGGGATTTATGTACGTAGTCTGTCCTGGAAAATACTGAGTGACTGCCTAACAGTTCTCCTTTTCAGCTTTTCTAGGGTGTCCCTGTCTAGGTAATATGCCAAGTGTGTCCCTGGGCTGTCTACACAAGGAATTATGTACTAATCATGGAACTGCAACCTCTTGCGGTTTAGCAGAAAATATCACAAGCACTTAGATGACAACTATTGGGATCATGTGTAACTCACCATGGAAAAACAGGCTTTTCATTAGCCCAACAGCACTTGAAAGGTGCTGGCACTGTGGTTTTGATACTGACGCAAGGAGAGCAGGCAGCCACAGTCACACGGCAGTGCAAGCCAGGCCAAAGGAGCTGCTGCTATCCTGCCCACCTCTGCCCTGGCCATCCTGGGTTTGGTTGTCTGTCTGATGATATGGCTGAAGAGTAATCTCAATAAAAGGAAAGGAAAGAGTGATTCATATCTCTCTAAGTTCAGATTCCAACTGAACAAACACACATATTATGCATAATAAATTGACACTTCAGTATCCTAACCATCATATTTACCTTGAGTGGTCAGCTAGTGAGCCACCAGCTCAGCATCCTCCCTCCTAATCCTGTGAAATTTGTTCAGCTCACAGTTCGAAATAGTGTTTGTGTGCAGTTCAAATTCACAAATGTGCTTTCCATTTGCAATATCTCAGACCCCACTGCAAAACTGCTTCAGGAACTTTAACAAATGCATGTTATGAAATGGACTGAGAGAAGGAAACAAGATGCGTCCCATCACCTGCTGTGGCAGGAAAGCACGACAGCTTATCATCTTCATGGAATTATTCAAACTCTGTCTTTAAAAAAATGAAGAAAATTTGTCGCCACTGGCCATGGCAGTGTTAGTCTTGATCCTCAAGGGCTGGCTTCTAGTTTCTAATCTACATCTACTAATACCTAGTTCATCTCTGTTCTTTTTCCAATACTGACCATTTGATTTAGTAACCTACTGCCCTTCTTGTTGTTTCCCTCCCTGATGCATATATAAACTTTTGATATATCCCCGCAATTTTCTAGACTAAACAAGTAAAGCTCCTTTAATCTCAAATTGTATGTCAGGCTTTCATCTCTTGGATGTCCATGCAGACCCCTGCGCAACCACTGCAGTGCCAAGTCATGCCCCTATCCCTTTTGGAAATGCCCTGACTGGTGAGTAATCATAGCCAAAGAGGGAAGAAATCCTCTTTGGATTGCCACATAAATAAAGTCAGCCATCAGGGAAACGCCTGGGTACAAAAGGAAGGTATATATACAGTAAGCAAAAATGGGTGCATGGCACAGGAGGTGCTGGCAGTCGGTGGCAGCGCAGGAGACGCTCACAGTTGTACCACTCTCATCTGACAGGATTACACCAATTAAGAGATGACAATAGCTGCAAGCAGATGGGCGTTTCAAATACAGACGTTTTCTCTAAAACTGGTAGCAGCAGCAACAGCTGTGCTGAAATGGCAATGAGTCAGTGCACCAAGAAACACAGAAAGTATGTCGTCCTTCATGGACTGTCTTACACCTGCTGCTCTCAGACGGCCCGACACAATTTCTTACCCTCTAACTGTCTTCCAAGCTCAACCTACACTGAGCTAATGAGTGAATGATTAAGCACCAGCCCATGCTACTCTATGCCCTGGATACGATTACCAAAGTTACAATGCCAAGCTAAACACTTGCAGCTCATTTCCTTTGCATGAAATGGCATCAGAAGGGAAAAACGAAACTGAGGATGCTCACGCAACCACTTTGTTTACAGGAGAGAAAGTTTCAGCAACTCAGTGGGGAACCTGGGGAGAAAATCCCTTCTCCCTTCAGACTGTGCTCTAACTCTTTGTGTTGCAGCAGTCGGTACCACCACAACCACAAAATCGGTCACCTCTCAGGCCGTCAGTTTCATGGCACTGCCCTGACACAAGTAATTGCAGAATGCAACAAACAATTCTCAGAAATGTGGATCCAAGCCTCTCTGAATCGTGCATCACACCCCTCGCCCTGCTACCAGCAGCAGCCCTTGCCACCTCCTGGCCCCTTACCAGGTCCATTCCTCCCGGCACCCCATTCCCTGCTGTGCCCCGGCCCCTCTGCCAGCACCTCTTCTGCACGCCTGAGGATGGCTGGGGCACTGCTGGCACTATCTGCAGGCATTCAGAGGCTCTCTGTCCTGCTGATTTCGGGGCTGCACAGCCTTGTGAAGGTTTAACAGAGGTTACCCCTGCACAGGTACACAGATCTCGGCACTTCAGAACGGCACCCGTTGGCACAAACTCCTTGTAGCTATGGCTGCGAAACTGGGTATGGAGGAAAACTGCTCTTCTTTGCTCACTCAAGTCTCAGCCTCCCTCCTAAAACTTCTCATAAAGCCTACGTCTAGGTCTCACATGCATTCACTTTTGCACTACAATGGAAAGAGGAGAAACGGAAAGAAACAGTCCCAGCCAGAAAGTCCCCAGCAGCTCCAGCCACAAGAAGATGTTCCTGTTCACCAGCTTGTCTGAGAAAGTTCACCAGCTACATGGCATGGTTTTATCATGGCTTTTGTGTTACATTTTCTTTTTTCCTTAGGAATAGGAGTAATACCATTCATATTTGTGCCAAATAAGGTGTTGCATGACAAAATCATTGCAGAAAAAAGTGCCAGTTGAAACATCAGCATGAAACTCATCTGATTTTCCTTGGAGTAGGTAGATGCTGCATCCTTCTACAAAAAACACAGTTTCTAAATGCATCTTGCGTAAGTCTGGTGAGTGGGGACCAGCTCCACTCAATCCAAAAATCTTAGGAACTTGCAATGTATTAACCTCATCCCTCCTAAGTCCTTCATGGCTTCTTCCCATCTTGTTTTAATCTTCCATTTTATTGCAAAACCGTATCTTTTACTGCCTAGGTTCTGTCCTTCCAGCAGTGCACTCTCACAGCTAATGGTCTGTGCCCTGCTCAGGTCTTTGGAAGACAAGCTGTGACTCCAAAGGACGCATTCAGGCACTGTATCCTCTGATAAAGATCACTGCAGAACCACTGGTGAATGGAAAACAAAGATCCATGAATTTACCCCATGACAAGGCTGCACACAGAAATACATCTCAAGAAGAAGAGATATGATGACAACACCACAATCCTGGTAGCTTGGTCTTCACGAAAGTAAAAAGGAGCAGGAGAAACACCAATATAATTTCAGCTGTGTCAAATTCTTACCGGTCATTTCAATTAATAAATATTCCATTCACTTTGGTCAAATATCCCTCCAGGTGTGTCAGGTATTTTATGTAGAGTTTTGATGACCGCTCAGCATTACCTTAGCCTGATCTTGTCGTTCCCTTGATTTTCTATGAATTCACAAAGTCTTGTCCCATTTTACATCAACAGCAACAACAGCCTCCCATCACGTGCAGAGCACTCAACTGCCCCAGGGCATGCTCTTTTCCTCTTAATTCTCCAAACAATGCTTCTTTTCTTCTCCCTTTTAGCTCAATCCCTTTAAAAACGGTTAAATTTTGTCCAGGATTTGTACAAATCCCCTCATTTTCTGTTAATTAATTAGTTATAATAAAGCAACATTTATATATAAGCTATGAAAAGTTACTGCACTGCCACTTGAACTCTTCTTACACTGAAAGCTTTCTACTAAAGGGCTTTCTCTGATAATAAGTATGGACATCTGTGCAGAGACCCATGCTCCCATCTGCTGACAGACGCTGTGAGACTGTCGCACTCATTTCACCCACTTCCAGTGTTTCCAACATGCCACACAATCTGAGTTTTCTTTATGGCAACTGAAGTTTTCCCTTCCCGGTGTTAATCGTGCTTAACGAGTGTCTGCCCAGATCAGCCAGAGGCCGAGCTTGTCCCAGCTTTCTCTTATGCCAGATGTCGCTGCTGCAGGGCACAATTAGGGGAAATAACCTTTGGGGGGAGGGGGAGGCAGAAGGCTGCTTTGGTGCACATGCAGATGTCTTTGAGTGCTCACACACACACAGAGACACGTGTGTGTATGCCTGTATTGGTGCACAAGGAGATATATTCCTGCCGTGTGGACCCACAAGTGGGTTTCTGGTGCACCGTTAACAATAACTTCATGTTGCTTGCACAAAACGTCACTGTCTCCCTGCCCGGATGGATACAGGCTGCAATCGTGCAAGAATCTCGCTTAAGATATGGCGCATGTTCAAGGATGAAAGCGCTCCAGTTATTTGCAACTGCCTAGAAACCCAGCAGTGGGACTAATTCCCTGACTAATGCCGTACTATGATGCCTTTCTGGAATCACTTGTTACATGCTGCTTTCTTGCCCACACTGATTAGCCACCACGCACTAAGACAAAATACCTGCTGCTGGTATTGAGCTCGTAGCCATATGGTTATTGCACCAGCTCCTCCGTCCGTCTGGCTGAGTGGGCTGTATGGCTACGAGGAGTGGCTGTGCATTACACAGCCACAAATGCTCGTCTGGCTCAAGACACTGAGACCAGTTGTGCCTTTCACAGAGGTCTGTTAGGTCTTGAAATGCCTTAAGAGCACATGTGAAGAGAGATGCTGAAAAATGAGTCTAAACCCCCAGATTCAGTTCAAGATACTGCTTCTGTCCATTCAACAGTTTTGGGCTGAGGTATGATTCTATTTGCAGACTTGCAGCTGCCATTCACAGTGAGAGGTGCAACACAAACAGAATGAAGATGTGCTGGGTTAGGGCCATTTAGACAGAGAGACTGATCTTACCTATTTTTCACAGACAACCACCTACATTCCGGTAAGATCCAAACTTGATGGTACTGTATATGGAGATAACCCTTGTCCTTAGAAAACAGCTACATTTCACTTCAAGGTATTTTCTAAGGTGCAAGGTTAAACACATGCTAAAGTATCAATCCATGAAAGTCAAGAGACCTGCAGCTGATCATTCAGCTACACTCATTCGAAACCAAGCACAGGCATTTTAAAATCTGGTAGCTAACACAATAATCACTGAGCACAGATGAAGCATGAGGTAAATACGAGTTCTTTAATCTAGTTTTCACTTGAAAGGTTGGTTACAAAGAAGAGAAAAAGTCAATTCACTGATCTCTCTTCCTTAATCTTAAATGAAGCATTGCAGTTTTGTGAGTTGCTCATAGTTCAATCTATATCAGAGACACTTCTGCCCTCCTGCAGAAGGAGAGGGTGCTGCGTGCTCCTACCGTTGTCAAGGAAAGCATAACACCAACATTTCTACCTCCAGTAATTTGCAAACAACAGCCAAGGACAGGTGAGAGTCAAAACCGTGTGGAAACAGATGTTTGACTAACTGCAGCACCTTTGCATGCAACCAGCCAGGGTGCTGGGCTGTGAGTGGCAGCCCATCTCTTAAGAGTCAAAAGCAACATTTAAAAGGAAACCCTAACGCTCTTTCATTAGCATTGTTTAAGAGTGCCTTGTTAAGCCAGAAAGGAAGCAGACATTTGGTTTCCAAGGAGCACCACCAAACAAAATACCATCTAAACAAGATAAATGTAGCAGCCTGAGCAAGTTTCTCGGCATGTAACTCCACCTAGGAATTTGTCTTGCGAAATTGCTCTCGCCGGTGCTCCCAGACCCATCTGCTGGGATAGACCCAGCTTGGGGGCACACTTTCACGTCTACACCACTTATGTGAATGAGCTTTGTGGAGTTATGTGCAAATTCGTACTCCTGTAAAGCCTGCGCACCGGGCTCTGACACTCAGATGGTGCCCGAGCCAGACCCTGCAAGCCTGGGCAGGGCAGAGGGACCTCGGAGGCAGAAAGCCTCTCCCTCCACGGTGTTCGTCTGAAGAGCCCTTCTCACCCCCCAGAGCTCCATGGGCACTGTTCCAGAGCGCTGGGTGGAACGCACGGATAGCCCAGCACGGAGGTATGCCAAGCCCACCCAAAGGCCATCCTGAAGGCACAGCAACACTTTCACACCCTCTTTTCCCACCCACTGCTGTTCCCTGCCGGGAAGTCACCGGCTTCGCCCCACACTCCCTATGCAGCGCTTCCAGCAAGGTATTCTCCATATGAAGCATGTCTTGTTAGTGGTGCCGCACGTGTGGCCTGCGAGAAAGGAAACATTTTTGCTGTTTAACAGTTCTCTGGTGAAAACAGATCCTCTGAAATGAGGTTAAACACCTAAGACAGGTTAACAATGCCAGCCTGTGAACACGATAGCAAGCAGCAGGGAATCACCTGCACCTTTAGAGACATTACCTGACTGCCACTATATTCTCTCTCTGAGACCACAGAACCATTTAGGTTGGAAGCCACCCCTAAGACCACTGAGTAGAGTCATTAACCTAACACTGCCAAGCACACCACTAAACCATGTTCTTAAGTGCTATTTTCCAGCTTTTGATGTTTCTTCAATGGCTTCTCCCCTATTTTAGGAAACAACCCCCTTTCTGAGGGACCATCCATCCCCATTTTACATATGCTAAAAGCCTCAAACACAGATCTTGCCCAAACTGTATTTGTGTTTCCACCTGTATTTATTCATTAACAGTTGTGGCTTGTTTTAAATGGTGCTTTTACTCCTGTGCTTTTTGTATCAAGTGCAGCAAAGGAAATTTAAGGTTAGTGCAAAGCTTCTTTGTGTAGTTAATTGAAACACTCTTCTGTTACAGCCAGGCAATAACATGTCTGCCTTCAAATGGTGCTGGTAAGAAAAAGCAAGAAATGGAAGTACATGAAACAAAGTCACTGTTTGAACTTCTTTTGGAGCACTTCTCCTTGGCTGTCATTGAACCTAACTTACGGCCTTATTTCTAGTAGGTTAAGCATGGAAATCTTCCTGGGAAGAAAGGCTGCAAGAATGGCTCCTCGAGTGCTTTCTCTTAGGTTAACATCTTACTGCATGGCAGAACAATTTCAAGGGTCTGTGATGCTGTGGATGTGGTGGTGACACCTTTCTCTGCATCTCTCTGGAGGCCCCAATTAAAGAACAGAAGCAGAGGGAGGACGCGCAAACTGAAGCAAGTATCACAGATGTGAAAGTTTAAAGGGAACAGACACAGCAACTTCCCTTCAGATATGACGGCTGATGCTAAGATTGTAAAGGTGTACAAGCAGGAAAACAGGGGGCAAGATGACTAAATAAGACACAGCATCCATAACATTCAGTTTTGTCACCAAATTTATTCGGTATGTAGTTGCCACTAAGGTATTAAAGAACACCAGACAACTGGAGAGAAGCATTGGCCATTGTGCAATTTAAGTTAAAACCAAACAGAAAATGGGGAACATATTCCACTTTATGGGTTTTTTTTTTCCCCCTGAACTGTACCTATTTGTGAGTTTTATATTTTTCTGTCAGACATTCTGAAGTATCGTGGTTCTTTGTGGATGCCTGAGCGTGGAAAGGGCTCAAGAGACTTAAGTGAGGTGATGCAAATGCTGCGCACATCCACACAGAGAGATGGTGCACTGCCCAAGTGACTGGAACAAGGAGGACATATTCACAGACAGAGCAGGCTCAGCAGACGAAGTCAAAGCCTTTAAGATGGTGCATTCATTGGGGAGAGTGGGGCAGGACGTGTTTTGATCATATCCTTCTCTGTACGGCGGCTAATGAGCTGTACATAAATAATGACAGTCTCTCGTGCAGCTGCGTGGTTAAGGATGGCCTTGGGGCATCATGCTACAAAGGGCAGGGACTCGTGTGAAATGCTTTACGAGCATCTCAGCCACCTGTTTGGGAGGGGCAGTAGCTACTTCAAATTGTAAAGTATGGACACGTAAGTCCTCCAATTCCTCCTATTTATCACATCGTTGTTAACTTTTCACAACTTGCTTATCAGGATGAAGGATTTGGGCAGCACTTCCATCATACATTCTCACAATCGAATGATAAAGAGTATTATCGCTCCATCTTGAGCAGGTCTTTTGGTGAGTCGAAAGGAAAGCTATTCTATGTCACTCTAAAGCACGACCATCAAAGAAATGTTCACACAAGGGGAGGACTGGTTGTTTGCACTGCATGAAGGTGTGGGACTCCGTCCTGTGTTTACAGACAGCAGCTGGAGGTGCTGGAAGGCAAGCTGCATTGTGAGCAAGCACAGGGATTTGTCCCGGTTTAAGCAGGAATGTCTGGGTGTATCTGATGTGACAGAGACTCATTTGAGGGAGAAACACGAAACGCTGTGTCCCGGGACTCCCAGCAAAGCCTGCTGATAGCCTGTCAGTCCCTCCCCATTGTTCTCATTCTTTGATGCTCTCCCTATCACGACTATTAATCCCTCCAATTTCACTGGCCTTTTCTTACTGCTAAGGCAGAGATCTCCCTGTCAGACGTAAGGGATGCTGTCTGCTAAATCTTAGAGGCACTATGAGAACAATTCTTTTCAAAAGCACCAATATCGGTCAGTTTTGCCTAATCAATGAGTCACAGTTTCTCTCGTTGAAACTGGGTGCAGAACTTCACCTGACTTCAGTGGGCACAAAGCAAAGGCACTGCTGAGATGCTAAGCATTTTTGCTAAACCCTCACCGCATTTTATAGAAGCAGAAACAGGCAAAGGCAATATGAATTCCTGAGCATCTGTGGCACTCCTGGGGCACATCCACACCGTGTTTTTTCCATATGAAATGAATACCTGAAGCAAGATTCGAAAAGCCATGCCTGAAGAACTATAAGAAAATGCAGGAGTGGATCCAAGCACCAGTCCTGCCTCCCCTTGCCTACATCCTTTCAGAGGTCAAGTCCTGGGGGATGCTAGTTTGTTAATGTTGTTAAAGGTCAGGACGAAGGTCCATCCATGTTAAACAGCAGCGGAGACACATGGTTTGCTGTCTAGGTTTGTCCTTCCTCCCCACACCACATCCTCCTGCTAAAGTGAGCTAAATTTTTCCCAAAGCATCCCCAGTGTGAACCATCACTTGATCCACAGGCGTACGACTGACCTGTGTGACTGTCTCCAAGATCAAGAGAAAGTGGAGAAACATTTTTAAAGTGTGATTAACATATTTTGATAGGTTAATTAAAAAGCAATGGTATTTCACACAACAGCTGTCCTTACTGACAAATGTTCTGTTCTCTGCTCTCATGCTGCATTTTACCTTTGGCATCATCTATGATTCCTTAAGCTCCATTAAAAGAATTCAACAGGCTTACATTAATTATATCACTCAGAAAGGACATTTTTCATGTGCTTTTAAAGAAAAAGCATATGTTGGTTTTTATTTAAAAAAGAATGTATTCTATGGAACAACTGGTATGAAAACAGAAAGAAACATTCTTGAAAAATTACATGAAGTAACGTTATTAGAAAAAAGTTCTTACTTAAAAGAGCAACCGCATATATACCTGTGACTTCGTTTATATTAAGCTCATTCATAAACACAGCACAAAATCTAGGAAAAAGATGGATCTTCTTGAGACTTCTTACTTTGAAGACACAGAACAGTAAGACTAAAATGATGTGACTCTACAGAAAAAAACATGCATATTACCAGACATGGTTAGGATTTTCAATCAGTAACCAAGCCTAAATAACAAGGTTCACACTTTCTCACAACTCACAGATGTGCTAGGAAAATATTTTCTCATTTGGTTTCCTTCTCTCTTCTCTTGGTTCATATCAGTATAATACTTGGAGCTAAGAAAACTTCATCTCATTTTCTCTGCTCCATTTCCAATCCCTATGTTGGCAACACTGCCTTAGGAAAAGCAGGTAAGTGTAAGTCCAAAAATGACAGGAGAGATCTTCTGCCTGTCCTTGAAGTGCACTGCTGATCTTTCCTGCCTGTTGAAGTCTTTCCATCCACTCTTTTTCAAGACGAAACTGACAGTGGCATGAAACAACTGGCTGACTCTTTTCCTTTAGCCATATTTTCCTTCTTGTTCATTTTACAATTTCTGTCTGCCTTAGACCATTCACTTTGATGACGGTGTGTCTGCTTCAAGGATAACAGCACTTGGAACTGCAAAGGAAGCAGAAGTGAGGGACTGAAGCACAGCACCACCTCCCAGTGAATGGGGGGAGACAGGAATGGTCTAAATATTTAAGTCTCAAAAGAACATTCACAAGGGTGGACTGATCTATCTTCCTCAAAATGTCTTCCTTTCTTTCAAGGTCCTTTCAACAAGGCACAGGTAATCAAGGAGTCTCTGAAAGTTCCATGCTGTTATTTAAGCATCTTCAGTAAGTGATTTTATTATTTCTTCTGGTAGACTTACATTCAAATACTTTACCTGGAGAGAGATGAACTATCTTCAAACGCACTTTTAAATCTTGCCTAACAGGGGGCACATCCTCCTCTCCTGACCAGGAGCTTAGCTGCTACTTGCACTAGCTGATATGCAGATGCTTGTGAATAGCTCCTTCCTGTAGGATGATGAGATAAGGAAAGCATTTGCTCCCTGATTTTCTGTGCAATTATTTTCACAGGAAAAGTGCTTTTGTAAATCTGTAAATGAATCACAATCTTCAAATGCAAAAAGAGAACAAAGGCTGAAATGAAAGGCTGGCTGCGATCTCGCTGCCTTGTCTAAAAAATTGTCTGGAGAAGGCCATCCTGTATGAATTAAAAGCCTAATAATTTTGTTTGATTGGCTTTTCTTTGTCTCACTTAGCTTCTTCCAGAGTTACATACACTAGAGCAAAAGAATTATATATATATATATGTAAAATGAGAAGAAAGCTAAAGATGCTCATGGAAGAAAAATTCCAAAGGATTAAAAGTTTGCATCAAGCCATCTAGAGAACCTTCCACGTCTTCACTGCTTGAGCCCTCTGACAACTGGAAGTATTTTTACAGTTTGTAATATTTCAGTGTCTGATTGGCAGCATTGTTCTTGCCCGTCTGATCGTCACAAGATATGGGAAGATGAGCTAAAAATTAAAACTCTGAATATGGAAAACCTATGTTTAACGTCGTGTTGCCCAGCTTCAGCTAACTTCTTTTTGGATGGAGCACTGCCAGCTGGTTGGCCTCTTCATGGAGCTGTCCAATGCACCTGGAGTCTACTCCAGTACACACCCTTCTGGAAAAAGCATCCAGAGGATGCCCAGTGTACCATCCCCAATCTGTAAAAAGCATTGTTCCCACCAGCCAACAGGTCTCCTTTTAGGTGACTGAATTTGCTTGACAGAGATTACATATATATATGCAGCTTGAGGTCTCTCACACTGCTTAAGCTATTATCTTACCCTGACTCTCAGTTGTGGTAGTTCTTTTTGTGTCCTCTTAGATCCCTAGTTAGCACTTTACTATTTTATGCTGCTTCTCACACATTGAACAATTCTCCAATGAAGTACCATAGCCCAAATCCTCTTTTAAACTCCCGTAAATTTCCAACAATTCCTCCCATAATAGTTCCTCACTCTGCCAAAGCAATGAGCAACCAAAACCCACTTCTACAAAGGCCATTTGAAGCAAAGATATGCGTCTCTGGTGTTTCTGCCTGTCCTGTGTGAACCTTTACTGTTGGTAAACACATGGCATGGTGTTAACACACACATTCTCCAGTGTTCTGTGTGGGATGCAGCTGCAGTGTACCTATGCACAACGCTAACATGCAAAATACAACCTTTAGCCTCAGCTGGCCCTGAGCCCTCCTCACTTACCAGCCCAGAACAGTATCCACCACAAAGCATGGGCTTTGGCATGCAAAGGAAATACATATTTGCTCCTACAAAAAAGGACATCTAAATTTTTATGATGTGGCAGTTATGTGGCGGGATATGATCCTCTTGTGACCAACAAACAGTAAGCTGCACATCTTAATCAGCTTGTCTTTCCTCTTCTCATTATATTCTTACACCTGACACATTTTGGACATATATCAGGGCATGTGAAAGGCACCAGAAGCATCTCCTATCACCTAACTCGAAAAACTGAAGGGGCAGACATGCATACAGAGGGATGGGATCCTTCCATTTTGTCTTATGACCAGTGTGCCTTGAAATGTGTGACAGGGAAAGTGGCTGTGGTCCCACTGGATGGCAGGGTGAAATTTGCTACAGCCATTCCCCACTTGAAGGTGGTGGGGTGGGGTGGGGTGTTGCTTCCAAAGGAGGCATCACAAACCACTCCTCCTTAAACCACCTGTGCTTAAGGGCGCAATTTGGACTCTTCTCCCCAGAGAGCCAGAAACATTCAAGCCCTCCCTATTCAATCCACTTGACCTGCTGTAAACCTCCTCTTTTGCAGAAAAGGTCATCTGTAGGTTCTGCAGACTACGCTAGCAGCTGCTGTAACTGTTGATGGCATTTAGTCAACCCTAAACTCATAAAGAATTATAGGCCCTTTCAAAACTGTTCCATTCCCCTGGAAGCAGGCACCAGGAAAGCACTGCTCTCGGTCTGCCATGAACAGGTGTTGTATTTGTTGAAAACAACTCAAAGGCAAAAGCTCCATTAATATTCTTGCACAAATCCGATGGACTTATAAAACCCTTCTGAAAAAGAAAATAATAAAGCAACCCAACCCCACAGGCAATTAAGCCCTGCCTAAGGAGACATTTCCATGGCTGCAGTTTTTGAGTGATGTAAGAATACGATAATATTGAACAATATGATGCACTTTAAAATTCATAGGTGTAGATCTAGTGTACTAATCAGGTCATAAATCCTGGGGGCACACAGAAAGCAACTAAGAAAACATGTTCCACATGAAGAGTCCAAACTTACCTTGTGCAACAAAGTGCAGGAGGTTTTGTCTTTAAGGTCACCTCAGTGAGAAGCTATCCATTCTATTTAAAAATACGTTGTATGTTCCTAACCAGAAATAAAATCTTCTGCAAGGCATATGCTTTAAGCATGCCTCAAATTAGAGGAATCTTTGTGTGCATCAGACCTACTTCATGAACACCCCGAAATCAACTGTGTGTAAAAGTCAGCCATCTGTATGGCCAAGTTGAGCCCTCCAAACCTAAAGTACACTTATAGAAGCTGAGAATGTTATATGCAAAAGGAGAACATAACCCAGAGGGTGTAAAGGTAATTTTATGGAATAAAATCAGGTTTATAATAATAAACATATGCAACCAAATGATTAATGGAAAACCCAAAGGCAAAACATTTTGTCTTGACCTATTTTTGTTCTCAAACATGTTTCAAGAACTGTTTCTGCCTGTATCTTTAAGTGAATTTAGAGGTCTCAGACATATAGCTCTGGGTCTCCTGTTTCAAAGAACAATACAAAATGTGCATGACAGGACTTTCGCTGAAAGTACCCCAATAGCTATTCCCACTTCTAAATGGTGCATAATGACGTGCTTTAACAAAACTTTCTCCCTGAATTTAGTAAGACAGAGATAATGAGCAGGAGTTATCTTGGAGGTCTGTATCATTGCCTAACATAATGATAATATTTTGCTGCTGAATTCTGCTCCATAAGCACACCAAAAATCCTCAGTGCATGTCCACCATTTGCCCTATGTGACAAGTTGCCCTCAGTTCATATATCCTTGAATCAAGAGCATGGTTTGATTTTATCTGTTTGAGGGATACTTACAACTGGAGGATGAACTAGTATTTCACTAAAAGAATGCAAAGAAGGTTAAAAATACTTCATGCACACAAGTGCTCCAGAAGTTCAAGTTTGCTTTCATTTCAGCCTGTGGTCCATGGCTTTGCAGCATTTTCCCCTGTTCCAGTTTTACTATCATGACTCCCCCAAGAGTCTCCCCATGTTATGCTGAAGGCTCTTCAAGAGCTGAAGGGCAGATACAGATTAGTTATTTTGGGGCCCTCAGGTGTATTAGATGCCAAACCCATCTCTTCTAAACCTGCCACAGAAAGGCTGTACATCACATTTCTTGGGGTCTCCCACCGCATATGGGGCTCTCTCGGGCTGGAGTACGAATGACCATGCTGTGTCCCACTCTCTGCAAGCACTGAGAAACACCAGCAAGCTCATATATATCTGCTATAGTCTGCAATTGATCAGCCACGTTGGTCAGTGACTCCTCTTGCTTGGGTCAGATTCTGCAGCAGATGATGTTGGATTAATTACAGCAATACATAATTACAACCGCATGCCAAGCTGGCCAAAAGTAAACTTTTTCTGCTTCGGTGCCTCTTCTGTATCTGTGAGTTTTCTGTGAACACCAACCAAGCCACAGTAGAGAGATGCGGATAAAAATCCCCCAGTAGCACACGAAGGATAGAAGGATTTCCATCACTGCCAGTGTCTAACCATGCTGAGACACAAGTCTCTGTTGCTGTATTAGTAAGAACAGGTTTGCAGGTGGGACTGCAGGAAAATGAGGCATGGCTCAGCAATGACTGATTCTCTCTTTCCATCAAGGAAGGAATTTATGTTTTTTAAGCACTGTCTGGCATTTTGGTTAAGGAAGTGTAGGGAATTTAGATTAGTAAGACCATTAATGGCACAAGGAATAGTCACAGTAATGATAGATATAAAACCCCCTCAATCTTACTATTCTCCAACCTACAAAAGACACCTAGTTAGCAAAGTTTTCAATTTTGTTTTTCCTATTGAATGAGAATTAGGATACACACAAGAAGATTTGGTTTTGCTTTAGCAAAGTCTCATAGATGAGATTTTAGTTTCTAAAATTCAAAACTTAAGTATCTCTCATCTTCCTTCCTAACCATGCTCTTGAAGTTGATGAGGTTCAGACAGACTTATTTTTACTTACTTCACTATCAAAGTAATTTACAAATATTTGAGATTTCTGACTGGGATGCTGCTATACAAATCAGATTGTGAATCACTGTACTTCTTAACTTTGCCAGAGTCCAAGTAAAAAAGGCACCTGAGATAAGTATTTCTTGATTTATTTAATATGTAGCTAGTAAAATAACAATGTTCCAGAAAACATGCTGGTTTTAAGCCCTAACTTTATTAAAAACAAACAAACAAACAAAAAAAGATGGCAAGCTGTGCAGGAAGAGAGCAAACTGTTTTGTGTTTTCACAATACAAAACACATTTCTTTGAGCTTCACAAAAACATAATATAACTTGCTTTGATAGGTTTTATCTTGCATTTTCCCATATATGTAAGCTGAGTTTTTTCCTTTTATCTAATAAAACATTTTTAAGCTTAGAATAGTCCTTTTTCTGGGAATTGGGGCTGAACAATGTACACAAGTGACTTTCAGTGCCATAAAGGCACATGGTTATAACGCCAAAACACCCAGAGAAAGGTAATAGGTCATCACGGTGGTCACCGTGCAGTTTATGGGCTATCTGCCATTAAGTGATGCTCAATCAGAGTGAGGGCTTTGCCTAGTGTTTCTGTTGCTCTCCATGGCTGTGCAGCAGGGCAGAGACACAACAGCCAGTAAACAGGGAAGCTGGGATGGTTCCTCCAGCTCTAAACTCACCTATTTCTTGCCTCTCTTCCTCTTCAAAATGAAGTAATTATATTTTTAGTGGGGGGACAGAAGGGGAGGAAAAAAACCCCTGACACAGTATTTTGCTTTTAAAACCTGCCTTCTAGGCACTCAGTCCTGAAGTTCACACTCACAACTTCACACGAACAGACATGTAACTAAGTCCAGGGGACAGGAACGAGAGGCTCAGGCTTGACCCAGGTTTGCCTTTAGTCTGGGACTGAGAAGATACCCTAACATTTAAGTTCTCCTAAATAGCAAAGATCATTAGCTTTAATTTTAGTTTCTTCCTTCGTCAATGGCTATAGCTACAGTCCTCACTATATTTAGTTGCCTTTATCTTCTTTTATAAAAGGCACATCAATATGGAGAAGGGCCTCTCTCAATCTCAGACATTTTTAGAGCAGAACTGTGCTATCATTGTGCCTTGCTGGTAATCCTCAAATCTGTTTTCTTGCAGCACTGTTAATGGAACAGCATTCTATTTGTATGAGGGAAGTTTGCAACAAAAGCAGGATCTGCCCTCTGGGATTCACATGTTCTCGCTTTAATTAAAAAGAAATCCCATTAAAATTTGCCACTGCCACAAGTGAATCAAATTAATTTAAAAAAATTAGGAGACAGGAACAAAATTGGTTTTTATGAGGCAACAATTGCAGTTTAAATCTGTAAATTTTTAATAGCATAAATTAAAATTTAGGGCTTAGAAGTATTTTCCTTGGGTCTCGGGAAATCCACTGAAGTGGTGCAACCTTTAGTAACACTGTGCCTACTAAATCTACCTCAAGGAAAGGAATGCTGCTTATTTTTAGGTACAGTTTACTCAAAACTGCACACATGCTAATAACGGTCATAAAATTTTTACTTCAGATGCAGAAACTGTTTAAATATTTACCTCCTAAAAAAAAAAAAAAAAATCAAACCCCAAACATGGAAACAAGCCCAAAAGCAGAATGAAATTGCTCTACTTACAAATGAAATCACATTTGGGGCATCTTTGTTTTAAAGCTTCCAGTGACTGAGGCAAGTTGTGTTTGCTTTCCATTTCCTACTTACTGAGGAATATGGGCCTGACCTACTGCTGTAGATGAACTTTGCAAGGGTGTACGGTTGAACTAGGTGAGTGATGGCAGCCGATTAGACACAGATTAGGTTCTTGATGGCTTTGCTGATTGCTCAGTCTTTGCTTCACCTGCGGCTGAAGGGCCAAAGAGCTTGCAGAGAGAGGGAGAACAAAAGGATAGATGCATGGCCAGGCCCTGCTTTGGCAGGAGGCCGGGAAGGAGAACATTGCACAAGCAACACAGCAGCAGTGTCCCATGGGGTGTAAACCTCTGCACCATCTGGGGCAAGGGTGTGAACTATTCCAGTAAGTGAAATGGACATCTCAGATGTGTCCCTGGGGAGGAAAGCTCACTTCCCGCTCAGCCCATTCCAGCCCATCCCCAGAGGCCGTCAGGGATGTGGGATAAGACTCGCTGGGTTCCCAGGGAGCACAGCCCAGCATGAGGTCGTGACAGGCTGCGAAGAGGCTATCTCCCAGGTCTGAGGGCAAACGCACACTGATGTGGGCATGTCTGCACAGAGTTTCGACCCCTTGGCCACCGGTTCCTTGCTTGTTCCATCAGCTGTGGTGCTGGTTGTGCCACGACAGCCAGAGCCTCTGTGCAGGACAAGATACTAACTTAATTGAGCAGTGACTTGACAGCTATATCTTCAGTGCAGAACAGAGTATTAACTTAATTAAGCAACAAATTACTAAACCAGATGAAAGCTATGACAGCAGTCCAAGCTCTGCTGCATTATCAGGCAGCTGAAAAAGCTTCCCCCTAGCTTTTGTCATGGGGGAGAGAAAACATAGCAGGAGTGGAGGCTGTGGGAATAACCTCTTCCTTTGCATTCGTGGAAGTGGCTGTTTGGAGTGGGAAGATGCTGTTTGCACCATGGCAAGACAAAAGCCTCTGGTTGTGGTTTTTGACTTGGCTTTGGATTTTGCCAGCTCAAATGTCAATCCTATCTATGTTTCTACACCCTTCTTGAAACTCTTACACACCATGACCACGGTTTCATCTCTCCCCACTCTGCTCATGTAACCAAATAATTGACAGCTAGCACTTATTTCCAGAGTTTGTTGGTTTCTTCCAGTGAGGAAAAAGGCACCATGTGAGCACTCGCGCTGCCATAACGCAACCATGCCTCCCCCAGCTGTCAGGCTTCCTTACAGACACTCCTCCCTAGATGCTGGTCTACATTCAGTTACCTACGGTGGCCACTGCCATGCTCAGCTATGCCTCCCATGTCTCTTTGTGCCAGACTTTCCTGCAGGCAGAGCAGGTGACTTCCAGGGTGAACCTGGCACCGTCCTTAAAAAGATGAGCACACCAAAAGGAGTTAAAAAACCCCACACCATGTAGTATATAAGTAGGGAGTGATTTGGGAACACAGAACAAAAGCCAAGTAGAAGAGGGTGCTATCTCCAATTTTTGAAGGACGCAAAACTTCTTTCACTTCTTTTTTTCAAAACCTACGCAAACCATTGTTCCTTAACACACCACCGAAAATGAGCAAATGCTCACAGAAAGCCTTGGTACCAACTCCCTTCGGGAGGAGGCAGGCTGCAGACCTCTCACTCTACCTCTTCCACTCCTATCCATGCACTCTGAAACCTCACACATTTTAGGAAAACTCCCAACCACTTGGGAAAAAAACCCATAAAATATGAACCACCTACTCTCACCCTCCTTGGCATTTCTGGTTTTACGTTCTTATTCCTAAACTTATTCATGGTCAAAAACAGGTGAAACAGACTTGTGAGTGTCTCCCTTAGAGAGTACAGAGGATAAAAACCAAAATTCTGGCAGAACAGTGGTTTTCCATGTGGATGATTGCTGTTGCAGCTGCATTCATGACAAAATATGATGTCTATGTTACATCTGCTTCTCTCAGTGCCTCCCTGGCAAGGCTGCTGCTTGAATTTAGGTGATAGGGCTGGATGCTGACTGAAGTCATGGCAGCACGACCAGCAGCAAAATTTAACACAAATTAATCTTCATTATAAATGGCAAAGAATCCTCTCTGCTCCACAAGACCCAGAGAGTGCTTGAAGTGAGAAGAGGTATGCTTGTAAACTTACAAAAGTTTGACAAAGCAACAGAGAAGATTCCGGTTGGGTCTCGGAGCAGTGTCTCTGTTTTTGAACACCATGGCTCTTCTCTTTCTGACCTTGCATATGGGCAGTATTATGCAGGGAGAGAGCGAAGAACAGGGGGTCTGCTTCTGCTTGCCAGAAGGCACAATCAGAGTCCTATGAACAGCAAATGAAACATGTTACTATCACTCATTAATAGATTAGGAAATGTATATGATAATTTTTGTAGAGGATGGATTATGGACCATCTGTTGATCCATTTCACCCTGGGAAGCATATGTGAGCATTTCTGATGGGTGTAAGGCTGGACAGTGTGCTCAGGCTGCATTCCTTGACTGCCTTTATCCCTATGGAGACACAGTTCATCTAGGGTGTGTGACATTCCCTCCCATCCTGTGCAAGTAATTTTTCATTGCTATCAGCTATCCCTTGGCTGCCTGAAGTGACAACAGCTGCTTGTGGGAGAAGGTGTGATCCTCAATCCCAAGGATTAAAACTGGGCAATGTTGGACCTGAGGGGTAAGCTTTCAGCCCGCACAGAAGCCTAGGGAAGAATGACCTCTGCCAAGATGTTATTTCCTGCCTTCCGCAGACAAAGAACCAACAGTAGCAAAGCATGTTTCGAGAAGAGCTAACAAGTCATTGCTCTCTTTCAAAAAGGACTTGAACAAGAAAGTGCTTCTTTTCTGCTAACGCCCTTCCCCTAGACCTTCTCTTCCCTTCTGTCACCCAGTCGTTCATGTCTACCCCTACACTGCTATTTCAGTGACGCTCTAGTTTTAAGCAGTGTGTATAGGTGAGCTAATTCAGACTCAAGAGACCTCAGGCAGCTTGCCAGTCATGCTAATTAGCTGTCTAGCAAGGAGTATATTAGCTTTACAGCAGCACTGACAGATTTGACTTATACCAACAACAAAAACGCTGCCACATGAAGCTGTAGGGTGTACATGGTAAGAAATCGGTGTAGAAATGACCACCAGAAGTAAATTACCTCATTAGACACATTCCAAGTAAATGGTGACCAGGTCAAATTGAGGTTTTATTACATATGGATTCTGACCATGATATTCTTTACCAACTGAACTAGGAAGAATAATTTGAAATTCAAGGGAACACAAACTCAGATCTGATTTCAAGGAGAATTTGCATCTGGAAAAATTGTGAAGAACTACTGACAAGTAATGGAGGTATCAAGGGCTAGTAAGATTTCGAGCTGGAAAATACATGCATGACAATGGTGAAATTTCCAAACAGCTGAGGATTAAATCTAATAGGATTTGAAGTTGCAGATAAAAAGCCTTAAGTTTCAAGGCAAGTGGAATTCTATTTGAGTAGAATCCTCTCCATCACTGCCTTATTCCACTAATCAAGCTAACTGCTAAAGCTACATGTTTACAACCCCTTACTGATTCAAACTTGTATTGTTCACTGTTGTGCCCCAGGGATTTTCAATCACTTGTGCAGTGCTGTCCCATATATTTTCCATTTAATTTCTGTTGACAGATGTCAACCTTTAAAATTATTTCCCCTGCATGTTCAATAGTGTCCCAGTTATGCATCACCAGGGAAATTTCAAAAATTTTCCAGTGAGGTGCCTTAATTGACTAAAAAACATAAGGGTCATATGACACAACACTTTCTCCTGGCTTTAGAGTCTTCCTATAAACTTGATCAGCCTTATTTTTGATCTAGAGTACCAGCAGGTTGATCAGAAGCAGAGTGGCCCTGATCGTATGTTAGACCTCCGTCCTCCCTCACCAATTTCAGCTTCTTTTCTGAAATCAGTCATGCCATCTATAGGGAAATGGCAATTAAATCAACCTGAAATCAAGAGAAAACTTGTTGGCCTCACTGTTCCTGCACAGCCTTCACTGCCTGTGTCAAGGCTGTTGGGAACTATTCCAGAGTATGACATAGCATGGACACAGTTAGCTAGGCAACTCTTCTTTAGCATTAAAGAATACATTGAAATGAGTATTAAATCAAGGAAACTATAAATGCTGATAACCAAATATTTGGCATATACAGCCTTTTCCAATTACATGAGTGTTCTGAAGACCAACCAAAATGGTGTACCACGCACACATGCTTTCAAATAAAAAATACTCATCCGCATTCCTTCAACTAAAAAGAACCACTGGTACTCAACAGCAGGCACTAAAATATGAACTGAGTTGTATACACACAGCTGTATGAAGACAGTTGCATTGATATGGACACCCCTTTACAAATCTGCTTCATGTGATCTACTTTATCAAGACGATGAGTTGACATGGAAATCATATGTGTGGGAAGGAGCCAGAAGCCCTTCACATTTTGTGATAGTTAGCCTCTAACAGGGAAATTACAGGGAACTTACTTTGAAATTAAATAATTCTCCATCTACAGGAACCCCTTCCAAATTGTTCTGGCTAAATCTCCTGAGTCTGATTCAACCTCAAAATCCGCTTGCTTCAGTACTTAGTCTGTTTTAGTTGAACTGTTGATACATGCTGTGCTGCTTTTGGCTGGGGTAGAATTAAATTTCTTCACAGTGGCTGGCATGGGGCTGTATTTTGGATTTGTGCTGAACACAGGATTGACAATATAGAGTTGTATTTGTTATTGCTGAGGAGGGCTTACACAGAGCCAAGGCCTTTTCTGCTGTTTGTACTTCCACACTGGTGAGGAAGCTGGGGGTGCATGGGAGGCTGGGAGGAAACTCAGCTGGGACAGGTGACCCCAAGTGACCAAAGCGATTTCCAGACCATCCAAACCATATGGCATTGTGCTCAGTACATAAAGCTGGGAGGGAGAAGGAGTAAGGGGGGAACATTTGCAGTGATGGCGTTTGTCTTCCCAAGCAAGTGTTACACATGATGGGGCCCTGCTCTCCGGGAGATGGCTGAACACCTGCCTGCCATGGGAAGCAGTGAAATAATTCCTTGTTTTGTTTCACTTGTGTGTGTGTGGCTTTTACTTTCTTTACTGAACTGTTTTGACCTCAGCCCATGAGTTTTCCAGCTCTCGCCCTTTCAATTCTCTCCCCAGTGCTGTGGGTGGGGGCACGAGTGAGCAGCTGCATGGTGCCTGATTGCTGGCTGAGGTTAAACCACGACACATGCAAATAAGGTAATGCAAACACACCAATTTGAGAAAATAGCATACATAAAACAGGCTAATTTTTGGTTGTTTCTACTTGCATATGTTCATATTTTTGTAATATATAGGTGATGTCCTACAACTTCTATACTAAAACCAACACCTTGAACTTAATGTACCATATTTCTTTAAACTCCTCTTCAACACATCAAAGCATCTGGTAGACAACAGGCATGCTTTAGGAAAACCTAAGAACCAAGTACAAGGTAGTGTTAAGTAATTTGCTATCCATGTGCCTCTAGAGAGCTATGTGAAAGCTTGTCCTACCACTGTTCCACATAAACTAGAAAAAACATTGAACTCCCATTTTGCTTCGATTATCACTACATTTGGTAACCGAGCCACTGTCCAAGCTAACAAAATGAAGGGCTTTGGATCTCACTCTCCCTGCTTATGTCATCTTTGGACCTTTCACGGTAAGCCAAAAATAATTGAGGGGGCAGGTGTCTACTGCCCCATGAGTCAGTGCAGATGTGGCACACCACGTTCTCCCCACCCATGTCAACTCAGGCTGCATGAGTAAAGCTAGCAATTAAGAGTACAAAACAATTATCCTTCCTGACGTCATCCCAGCCTCAAACCATAAGAGCTTCCTTTCACCCTGCCTCTGCCTCACTGTTTTCCTCCAACCATTTCCCAAGCTTCATCTTGTGACAGTTTCAGGGTACAATAATACAAGTCCAGAACCATAAAAAGGCTAGGTGTTTTAAACTATGAATACCTGTTCCATCAGGAGCCAAGGAATACCTAATTCCAGCAGTGCAAAAGTCTGAATAAGCAATAAGCAGTATGCACGATCCTCCCGTGCTGCAATAGGAAAAAAAATGCTGCACACCTTTGAAGGCTTCTTTTATCTTCTGGGACTGGCTGGTCCTGCAGGCAGGGATACCACTGACTTTTAAAAGTATAGCCAAAAAACGTAGGAGTTAACCTAGGAGGCTGCAGTTAAGGATCCACCTAAGGATTTTACATCTTTCTGCTCTTCATGCATGGAGGAGGAGGTGACTTGTGACCTAAACCAAGACTTGTAGAAACTTTGGCCTGTCAATCACAACCATTAAAAATGTTTTAGGTTTGAATTTTACTAGAACTAGTAAGCAGAGACAAGGTAATTTTGTTCTTTGCTAGTACCTGGGAGCTCTGTGGAGTTTATCAGTAGCAGTGCTGTCTACTGAGCAGTGAGCTCTATCTGCTGTCTTTATTCTGTATTTTGTCTACTTTTGATTTTGGGACAGAAACTGTATCTTATAACGGGTTTATATAATTACTTACATCCAATTTCCAATCTTAATTAGGGATGTAACGATGAACTATTAATAATATTCAGAGCAGCATTAATCTATCCCTGCTCTTCCACTTGAATGGTAACAGGAACTAGACCATCAGAGAAATAAATTAAAGACAATTTGAGTTTTGAGAGAAATGTCAGAACAAGAGCTTGGGATATACATTGCTGCAACAGCTTGTGTCTGTGGGAGATCCCATGGGTACTGGGAAAACAGGAAAAGGTGGGATGGTGGGCCTACTCACAGTCTGATGAAGTAAAATACACGCACAGGATATCACAGGACTCAGACCCTGATGCTGAGCAAGTGTTTCAATAAGAGTGACTTAAACACAAACTAAAAACAGGTGATCATTTGCCCCAGTTTAGGCATCTTGCCTGATTAATACAAAAACGGAATATATCCTAGCCCATTACCACCCTTAGAAAGCATTTTCCCATTCCCTCAATGGCAGTCAGGCTGGATCCGAAATGAACTTCTTGCACCAGGTGTCAGATGCCAATGATATTTGACTTGGTTAAGAAGCCTCTAATAAAAAGTCAAAGTGCTCAATACATAATTGCTACTGACTAACAAAACCAAGTTGTAGCCATGCTCTTCTGAAAAAAACCCCACGATTTTGCTCTGTGTGGCTTCACTATTTTGCCAGTGCAAACCCATCTATCTGCTGGAATAATTATTAAACCGTTTCATGAAAAGTGCCATGAAAGAGATTTGATTCTCACTGAACTATTATGTTAACCCGGGGAATCTCTGAACCTTCAGAAGGGGCCATCTTCTGTGGAAATTAACTGAACTGACTATGCTTTAAATTAAAAGTAAACCAGGAACTAATTTTTCAATTCTGCATAAAACTGAAACCTTTAAGGTGACAGTTATATCTTTAAAAGTTTTCACTAAAATCACACAATAATATCCTGAGGAAAACTAGAGCAACTTTTTTTCCCTCTCAACAATATCAGTTTACAGCTCAACAACAGAAGGGTGGAGGAGGAAATTCCTTTATTCTCACCTTCCAAAAAAAAGTTCCTTTTCAGCAAGCTTAGTACAATGAGTTTGTCATCAATTGTTTGCAGGAAACATCTCACATTTTTTCCTCTATGCAATGAGTTTAATCACAGAGGTGGACTTAATTTTATAAAGAAAACAAGGCAAAGGAAAGGCAAAAGCTATGATCACATAAGAAATCAGAAATCCCACCGATCTCAGTAAAAGTACCCACACAATGCTCACAGAAGATCCTAGCAATGTATAAACACAAGACCAGAGCAACTTGGATTTAAAAGTGAGAAAATGCATACGTGACTTCACCAAAGAACAACAAAAGTAGCAAGTAGCAAGATATTCCATTCTGAAAGAATGACAAATTTACCACCACAAGGAAGAATAAAATGACAGCACATGGGCAGCATTCCCAATTTATGCTGGGACTAACAGGGGTTCGTAAAGACCTTTTTAATTTTGGCTGTTAAATGGTCCTGTGAATAAACTGCTTGGTCTGCAGCAACAATACTGCAACTGGCAAGAACAAGAATTTAAGAGCAAAAATTAAACCTTTACTCTTACTAATTTCTTTAAGAGGTTTTCTGTAGTGTAAAGCTACTTCTGATGCAGTTTCTCCTGGTAATTTCCACTGATGGAGTAAAAGCCAACTGCTGCTCTTCCTTGGAAAGCTCTGATCTTTCTTTGAAAGAACCAACAGTAATGCAGTAACACACAGCTCTCTGAGAAGGCTATATTCAAGAAGGAAACAGAAAGGCATGGATGAATTGTGCTTTTTGGCTGCTTAAATCAACTGCCGTATAAGCTTGTGTTAGGTGGCACCCTGGGGCTTTACCACCCCAAACCAGGGCACTGCTCCTGGTCTACCCATTGGAAAGGGGAAGCAGCACTCTGGGAGGAGACCAGCAGTAAGATCTAGCCTCCAAGTTCTCCTCCTGGCTTCCTGTTCTGGAGGAGGGTTATGCATGCCATGTATATCTCTCTGAGGCTGAAAATGCAGATCCAGGAGAGTATCAGCAAAGTGAAAAGGCTTGCCTGGTAACTGCATTCCAGAAAAGCCTTTGTAAAGGTAGGCAGTATCTTAGGAGCAAAAATATACCTCAGTCAAGCCGCCCACTGTGTGGACAGTGAATCAGCCTGAAGGACTGTCATGGTGACAAGGATCGAAATCTTTTACTCTGTCACACCACCAGATCTGTGATAATTCTCCAGCAGCTCAGGCAGTTATGGACACTCGCTGGTGCACAGCTGGCAGCAGAACTTGGTTCAGCTGACAAGGTTCTTGTGGATGCTCCCACCACTCCTGTCATCATATATCGCGGTTCTTTTTAAACACACAGCTTTATGTGAGCAAGAAACTGACAGTATCAGTTGAACACTCAGACCTGTCCCCTGAAGAAAATGACTCAACCTTCCTCTCAACCTCACACAAATCCAAGAGTGACCCGAGCTGGGAAGCAGTTAGGATATGTACGCCTTGCTCTTATTTAGGGTCTTGACACCCAGTGCCAATAAACACTTAAAAAAACCCCTCATGTAACACCAAAAGAAGAGAAGCAAGACAAGAAACAGGTTAAAAGTGGAGGGAGGACACAGCTTGCCCTGCAGAATGAGAGGCCAGAAATACAGAAGTGAGACAGACATTGCAAAGGCAACCCAGACTGCAAAACACAACAGTTGCCTCCTCACATTGTACAAGGCTCTGAGCCAGCACCATTGCCCTGGCCAAGCTGACTTGCTTGGTCAGTCCCCTGAGCAGAGCTGCTCCAGGACAATGATGTCACCCACCATCTCCTTCCCACCACAGATTTCAGGAGAACCAGGATCCTGCTGTGCCACTCCCAGGACAGTTATTTTTTGCTGTTATCCTTTTAATAGCCAAACCAAAGAAACTCTGGCAACACTGTCACAGACTGTGGGAAATACTGAGAGAGACTTATAACATATTTCTGTTATTTGTGTTTGTTAGCACAGAGGAAAATCACAGGGTCTGTGCCTGCCAATCCATACCCATTAGCATTGCTGGAAGCTTGGGCCTTGGGTTTGAAGGATTTGGAGGAGGGCTAGTGTATATCAGAGCTTTTCAGAGAAGGGTATAAGCCTCAGCATCTGAACGAGAACAACAAAAGCCCCAGAGAAGTCATTCTTTCTGACTCTTCTGATCTTTACAATACACTCTGAATCTAAATGTTTTTGTTAGTTTTTAACTCTGCAGCCCAGGAAATGTTCTAAAACTTTAAAGCTTAAAAAAAAAAAATTACAGTTAACAAGCCAAAACTTGTTATCAGTGAAGCTGCTCTATAGTTAAGTAAGAGAGAAATTTATTCATTCCTTAGGGCCTCCTGAAAGCTGAAGGAAAGAAAAATTTGGTTTTAGTCTCTTGTGACTTTTTTCCTATCGTCTATGGTAAGCTCCATATCAAGCCTACATAATCAAAATAAATATGAATTTACTAGAAAATTTCAAATATTGTTCTACAGCATAAACTAACTTAAGTCCAGCAACAGAACATACACACAAAATCTTTTTCACCAAACCAATGCAAACTGTATCGCCCAGCATCCAGTCCCAAACATGAAATGCGACAGAGCAGCAGAGGCCTGTTTCTCTACTGCCCAGCTACTTAAAAAGCCTGAGTTCCTGCCTGACTAGGAGGAACCTGAGAAATTTTGTCAGCATGACCCTCCACAATGGAGCTCCATTGTTGCTGGAGCCCACCACCATGTTCTTGAGGAGTGAAATAGTTAAGTTGCTATAAAATCTTGGCATCATGCCAAGCAAAGTGAAGTTCTCCTGCAGTGAAACTGAGTCCCCCTTTCTTCTTTAAACAATTCAGGTACACTATTTCAAACTCACATTTGCCACAATAAAAACTGCAAGCCCTTCAGTGTCTTTTGTTTTTATTTCTTCCCCTCCCTTTTGCCTCCAAAGGAAATTATACATTAGATCCAGCATCTAGAAAGATAATTTAAATGGAATGATGCACTTCCCAATGCAGCTGCACTCAGACAGATGACTGATGCCAATGGGATACTGGGCAAAGCACCCACATACATACATGCCTTTTAACTACAGTCAGTCCCCATCCACAAAATACAGCTATCCCACTGTGTCCTGCTGCTACACTCCTACTAAACTTACAAGTCCTTGCCACTTAAGAATGCATCGCCAAAGAGCTGGCAAGCACCTGCAGATGTAACTTGGCATTTTGGTGTTCAGATGTTTACTCTTGACTCTCCCAGTCTGGACCAGCAGTTGCATCTGTGCCTGCAAGACACAAACCCTCAAAAAGAAGGTGTGAGCAGTGAACCCTGGTCTGATGTTTCACACTTTTTCTGCCAAAGTGTCAGCATCTGCAATGAGTGGAACACTCAAAAACCAATTTCTTCACACAAAACTGAGAGTGGGGCTCAACCTGAGCCCAACCCTGATGTTCTCAAGATCATGCACTGTAGCATGAGTGCTGCCCATGTGTCACAGGCTGACACAGAGGAAAAGATGGCATAGGTTACACTGGTAGAAGTGCTTTAGTCTTTAATTATCTCAGACCCACTGCATCTGCAGATGAACACTTCTGGCCAATGCAACTTTGCCACAGCTTTAAATGCCATCTTGCTCTCAATTTACTGAATACTGGCATAAGTAACCTCCTCTCACTCTCCTTCTTCCACACTCGCCACTATTTTCAATAGAAATTGAGCAGTTGATGTGACAAGACTTATGTATTCTCTTTTTCTTTTTTGCCTCTGGGTTTCTTACCAGTACCTAACATGACAACAGATACATTCACACGTGTTACCATCTACATCTATTTTCCTTTCTGAAGATATACAACCCAAAGGCATGGGAAGAGAAATGCTTAAAAATACCATGTACGTGCTCCTCTGCCCCCAAGGACCTACATCCCAGGCAGCTGGTGATCAGTTGCTAATATCCTCTTGGACAGTCCCTTTTTTTGACAGTTCACACTGCCAAGAACTTAGGGAGTTGGCTTGATTTCTCTTCAGAAATCTTGGATAATACAGAGTCTTGGAGCATGCAAGAGAACAGTCCTATCATACTTTTCTTCCAGATAGAAAACAGGTTTCCAGCAGGAGACAGTTTAATACAAACCCCATCCAGCTCACCACAGCAAAGTCACATCCCTTACCCAGGCCAGCAGGATACACTGATTTGCCAGAGTCAACACGAACAGTAGGCAAGACATGCCTGACAGCTGAATTTCTGAGTTTTCCACATATCCCACAAGAACCAGAGAAGAACAAAGCGATTTTGCTGTTGAACTGTTGCTGCTATACAGATAAATCCCCTGAATAATGGAGAATCCTGGAGAATGAATGACAGGCAGAATAGCCTAAAACCATTTTATTCAGAGCAGAAGGCATTTGATGACATCTGACAAAAAGAGAAGAGCAAGGAACTTCCCTACAAGAAACACTAATTCTACTGCAGTCTCTTCTTTTCAGCACACTTGATATTGAAAGACTGGCCTAGTTTGGCTCAGTCACCAAATATTATTTGGAATCCAACTGTACTGCTTACCACCAGCACCCAGACCCAAGAAGTAAGCAAAAAGTCTGTGGAATTAACTGCCATTCAAAGCTAAAGTCTGGGGAGTCCTGCTTATATGCTGATCTTACCACAAACTGGCTTCAAGACTGTCTAAATGTGCCAGTAGCTGCTGTCAGCTTTCCAGTGACAACTCCAAATGTGATTTTTTTTCCCCTAAGGGTGATCCTCCTAGAATTTTCAAAATTACCTGAGCTATCTCTAAGTTAATTAGATGGAAAAAGATTTTTCAAGAAGTTTAAAGGCTTAAAATATATCCCAAAATGCCAAAAATGTCTACTAATTAAAAGATATTTTTAATTTAAAGTGAGAACTATTCGCTAGAAGTCTGTCAATATGCACTTTGAGCCGCTGTGCCATGCCACTTCTGTTCTCATTAACCAAGTTGAAAAACACGTTTTATACATCAAAATGAGCAGCAACCTGGGCCTTACAAATGTATCACTCCAGAAAACCAAACAGGCAGCAGGATAGGGGTGTTCAGAGCGCCCATCAGAAATGCTGTTAAAAGGTCTCATTTTCAGAAAGTGGATGGGCACTTCTTCAGTCTAGGCTGGTTCCTCTTTTAAAGCATTTCAAATTTCAAAGAACTCCCGAAAAGGGTGGCTGCTGCTCTGCTTCCTCAGAGCCGCTGTTCACCAGAGATTCAGAGGGGACTCACGGATCTGAGAATCAGAGAGGAAGAACAAGCTTTCACTGGCAATAACAAACATAAGAGGAAGCTAATATGTCTCTGTTAGACATTTTTAAATTAAACAAAGCCAGGAATTGAAACAGAAGAGTGCAAATGAAAGTACAGGTTGTAAGATAGTGGTGGGAAGCACCGTGGAGACTGGAAACATCAAATGAATGCAGGACAGGCTCAGGCACCTATCAAATGAAAGAACAGCTTCTAAATAGTTCTTACTTTAAACTAAAAATATCTTTTAATTAGTTGACATTTTTGGCATTTTGGAATATATTTTAAGCCCTTAAACTTATTGAAAAATCTCTTTCTATCTAATTAACTTAGAGATAGCTCATTTGAAATTTCTAGGAGGATCACCCTTAGATGAAAACAGGTTCTTTAGGGCTACTCTTTAGATCTAACTAAATGATCCAAATGGTTGGTTTGATTAAGATACTTTTCAGTGATACACTGACCAGTGTGTTCAGTATATTCATTGCTTTCACAACAGAAAAATACAGAATTGTCATAAACAATTTCACCATTGTTGATCTTAAGGACCTTTTCCAAACTACATGAATATATGACTCTATGAAAATGCTGAAAATACGCAAGTAGATGGAAAAGTCAGACCATAACTTTGGCTCAATTTCTCTTTTTAATGATTGTAACCAGCAGCAGGAGCAAGGAACAATGAAGAACTGGATCAGTCTCTGCTCAGCCAAGCCATGCCAGAGCAATGCTGCTGGGAACATGCCCTGGTGTGTCCCTGTCTCACCCACACGTTGTGAACAGTTGAAACAACACGGTGTTGAGGCCTGAATGTGTTTGAACTCTCGTGGCAGCATTTCCTACTCATGCACCTGGTCCTCCAGACCTTCCTTGCTATTTTGGCCATAGTAATCCTCTCCTCAGTGTGAGCAAGCTGAGCCACTAAAACATGTCTTGAAAACATAGGGACAGTCAGAACGTCAAACCATGGCACAAGCCACAACGGTTTGTTCACCTGGCACATACTTTGTTTTAAAATCAGGTTAAATGACTCTGTGGGTTTATTGATAGTAGTTCCCACACCAGCATGTGGGTTCTCAAGAGCACTGCCAGCAAAAACCTCTTCTTGCGCTCACTCTTGGGGCAGGGTAGCAGCTAATAGAGAACTCTAAAATTGGAAATAAATGACCTATTTCTGAGGAAAGCTGATAGAATAACATTTAAAGGTTTGAGACTGGCTTCGCACTGTCTTTCTTACAAGGCTACGGGAATACTGTGATACACTCCTAACGGAGTGGAATTAGAGAGACAAAAGGCCTGCACAAACCGACTGACTGACTTTAACAAAAGCAATCTTTCCTTCTTTACTTGTGTGAAAACTGCGAGCTTTATTAGTATATGTACATCTATTTAATTAGTATGCCAGTAGAGTTTGGCGCGGGATACTAATACAGGTGTACATTTCACCTGATTCCTGTGTCTGGTCTGTCATCTTCCTGAAGCCTGCCCTAGAAGAATAATTTTTTTAAAAAAGGGAACTTCTTAAAAGTGAAGCTTTTTCAAAGATGGGTAGATCTGGTTTGTATATTAGTAGTTCTGTTAGGGAACTCTTCTCAACTGGCACTACTAAACTTGCTCCACATTTAGCGAGACACAGAAACAGGGCACTCCAAGCATGTATACAGATGGAGCTGTATTTTTCCCTGGAGTGGTGGGGAAAATATGGCTGTTACTAAGCTCAACACAGACAATGCTGTTGTAGCTGTCCCAGACAATGAGGCATAAGATGTCCACTTGAATTCTTGGGTTTAATCGTTAAAAAATAACATCTCTCTTGTCAAGTATCAGTCCCTGAGAAGAACTGTTAGGAAGCTGCATATGTCCTCAGGTACATTTGCATCCAGGCCCAGTCAACAGTCATACCTACTTAGTTACTCAGTGATTGAAGCAGTGGTGTTTGTGGTTTTGGTGGTGTTTATTTATTGGCTTGGTAGGTTTTGTTTGCTTGTTTGTTTTGGGGGGGGTGTGCGTGTCTGTGTGTGTAAGTGCGTCTAACCCTAACAAGTTGCCAGTTAAAAGATAATTTACAATTACCACGGCAGGAGGCTTTTTTTTTTTTGCTATTTTGTTAAAGTGGTCAACTTTAGCAGCTAGAAAGGGAATAAATGAGACGGATATACGCCACCCTTCCCTGCCAGTACTACACCCACTACACCCTTAAAAACTTTTCCTGATTCATGCATAAATTATACAAACAGATGTTACATAAAGGAACACAAAAACATGTAGAATAAAGCTGGTAAAACATGGAGAACCCTTCCCTTCCAAAGTACATGTGGTGATGTGAATTTAGTAATTTACACACAAAGCTTTCTGCTCTTTTTCCCTTTTAAACCCAGAAACAAGGGAGAATAGGAAAATTATGATGCCCAGAGCCCTGAAAGAAATCAGTGGAATCAACAGATTCTGGGGTAAAAAAAAATCCAGAGCTTTGGAAGCGTTCTTTCCCCCTGGATCATGATTCATCTCTTTAGTCAATTAGATAAAGATGGAAAGAAAATTCCAAAATGAACAGGATACACTTTCATGATTCAGTAGCACATACCAAAGTTTTCCCTAGAGCTTGTGCACGTCTTTTAAAGAAATATTCCTAACCTTTCTAAAGATGTAGATACGTTTTGGAGGAAACTTGATTTATTTTAAATACAATATTGTTTTTCCTCTGTTATTAATAAGGGATTAAATAAACGTTCTCTGCCAGTACAGTATCTAGGGAAAACTTTCACTTTCACACTACCTTGCATGTTAGTCTCACATTAAGCAATGCAGCACTTGAGTTCTGTTACACTTCAGTATTTTAATAACATTTCTGAGGAATTATTCTGAAGATACAGCTCTCTTTTCTCCTGCAAATCCAGTATCTTACCATCATCAAATAAACAAAAAGTGAACTCTGAACTCTCATTAATTATAAACCTAAATAAAATTATCTGTTTTTAAACTTAAGGATGGCATGATTTACAGTTGTAAGGATTTAATGAAGTTGATTCACCACCAAAAATAACAATTTGTGCTGACAATGCAGAATTTTAACATGAAAAAAGTATCCTCTTTTTTGTCAATTTTGTCATAATACCTTAAAAGCCAAGCATCGTGAATGTAATTACTTGGGAAAGAAGCCTGCAGTAGCAGCTGAAATTACAGTTTCAACATACTGCGTTTGAGCGAAAATTGTAAAAAAGCCCTGAAGATTGTCCAATGCGGAGCAGAAAAAAGAAGAAACAAAAATTCTGTTTTACAGGTGAAAAACTTCGGCACTGAGGATTCACAATTATTTTTCTGGATGGAGTGACATACACCTGTGGTCTCCTGAAGTTATTGTGTGCAATTTTTGAAAGCTTTGTACACATTTCGGTACTGAATAACCACAACTCTAACTTGATGACAGAAAATACTGGAAGGGCCTTGAGATGCCATCTTAGTCAACATCTAGATCCCTGCAGTCAACTACAATGACTATGATGACAGGTTACCATTAGGTTTTAAAAAACCCAAAAATTTCCAATCTGACTCTCTGTAAAAACCTTTCACATTTGCTGTAATATGGGGATAGTTAATGTTACCAACTACAACTGGACATCTGTCATTTTCAGATGGCTGAGATGGAAACTATCCCTAATTGACTTGCCGCAAGAGGAAGACTGCAAGGTTTGCTTCCTCACTAAAGACTAACCAGCAGAATCATTCTCCAGGTCCCTCCCCATCAAGGTGTACTGTGAAATACATTCTTAGCAGCACAAGAATCCTAGATAGGACAGTTCACAGAGTATGGACTCTGCTCAACTTCAAATACTAATTTACTGGAGCAATGCACACCAAAGTCTTACAATTAGTTAAGCAGATATGACTTAAAATTTTGGAGATGTAGAAGAGAAAGAGCACCATTTTGGTATATGGCTCAAAGAAAATACATAAATTATAGATATAACTGCATTTGCTGGCATTCATTCAGTGCTGCTGCTGTATTTCAAAATTAAACTTAATTTTATAGAACTGTACTCTAGTGGTCTAGGTCAGCAGTCAATTAAAGAACGTCCCTCTACAGGACTAATGCAATACTTAGGTAAGCCAGCATCATCATAAATAAACAGGCCAACTTTTTCCCCCCCGTAAATTCAATGCCAAGCCTATCCACATCAACTTCAATGGACTTGCTCCTTGTGGGTGGGAGTATTGGAAAAGACTTTTCCTCAATGAATTATGAGTCCAGAATCTCCTAGGGAACCTTCACTAAGTTTTGGCATTGAAACAAATACAAAAAAACAAAACAAACAAACAAACAAACAAACAAAAAAACACACACACAAAAAAACCACCGGCCTAAAAATGGGAGGCAAGCAATGAAAAGTGTATCAAAATAACACAAAATTTAAGTTGAACTCTAGGCATCCAAGAAACAGGGTGCACATGAGAACAAAGACATGCCCCTTTCAGCACAGTCTGCTAGAAGAGACAGCTGCCATGGCTTTTCATTTTTTAAAGGGGGGAGGGAGGAAGAGAGAGACACCATTTTGACAGCTTGAACAATCTGCTTTATCCCACAACCATAAATGTACTGCCGGTCAGTTGAAGTCAGAACTGCCTGAGAATCAGTACAGCAGCACATTCAATCAGAGAAAAATCACACTGTGAATAGTAATAATAGGGACAGTTCTAGATGTTGCTTTATGTAGCTCTTCTTGTCTTGCTATAAATGGGGTATCAATAGCAGTTGCTAAATCAGCAGGTGTTTTCAGTAGCAAAAGTGAATTTTGCAGTTTAGACAAGACAAACCAGGCATGAATCAAATTATCTTATGATCAAAGTACACATCAAACTGCTCAGGATTCTGCTGGCTGTACTTTTCATGCTGTAAGTCATACGATCCTGTACTCTTAACTTAGCCAAAACTCTGGCTGAAGTCCACAGGACTTTTGAGTAATTTAAAAGAACTGCACACACCCCTTCCTACAGAAGCTGCACATCCACAGTGAAGGGAAATAACCATCAGTTGCCACAAAAGCTATTTTTTACTGGCACTATTACAAAGTATCTATAAATATGGCTTAATTTACTTGAGAGCTCACCTGGGATCTGTACTCTTTGGACAGCTAGGAAAACTAATACAAAAAACAAGGTATCAGTTGTCCAAAGCCAATATCTGCATGTAACATTTTAAATTCCTGAAAACTTACTTTGGCAGATGCTATCTCAGGGCAGCAAATGGACTGTCATTCAAATATAAAATGAAGATAAATCGATAAAAAGCACTCAATACTGAGTGGTCAGAAATGCTTGCAATGAATACACTTAAATGAACACAATTTCAGCTGTAACTTCTGCTGTGTGCAGAGACATAAAAGCTATGAAATGACTTGTATTTCTTAGGAAAAAAAAAGTCACGCACTTTAACAGATACTGATGTATATATACAACTTCTTTGGGTTCCTGAGGCTGCCGAGATCAGAAAACGTAATTGTGAAATTGAAATAAATCCTTGCCAGATAGGCAAAACCTCTGCAAAACACTTACACAGCATGAATACAAATTGACATACCAGAGCTATGAGACAATGCTAGAATCAGAGAATATCATTACAACGTTGAACTGTTAATCACCGCTCATAATAAAACAACATGTTTATTTCATTGGTAAAATCACAACCAGGGGAATATGCTCTATCTCTTCTAACATTAGGCTGGTACTTATTGCCCTAATGTACATCTTCTGGGACCTGACAAGCAATTCATCTTAAGATAAAAACCTAACTTCAGTATGATGACTGCTCTTTACGGCTAATGATTAATGTTATCAGGAACTCAAACACACTGGCATACTCACAATAGTTGCCGGCCCGCTCACCTCAGTAATAATCTCAATAACTTTATTGAAAGAGACACCAATGTTTCAAAAGTTTACACTGCAGTGGTCTTCAGCAGAGGCCAAATACAAAAGAAATAAAGTATTTAAAACTCATGCTTTGCTGTTACAGAGGAATCTAAAAATAGAAATACTTGGAACAAAGATACAGGGGATTTTCTGTTCAAAAAGGGGAGTTCAGGAAAAATTGAGATCGCCATGAAAAAAACATGCTGATTAAAAAATAATTACGTCACAGGTTTCTCAGGATCTTGCTGAATCCCCTCCACACGCCCCCTCCATCCCCACAACCTAGCCGTCTCCCATGCACAGCGGCCGCCCCCAGGGAGGGCAGCGGAGACCCCCGGCGCCCCCGGCCGCAGCAGAGCCGCCCCCAACCTGCGGACATCGGGGGGATGCGCGCACAGACCCGGCTTTCTGTGCCCGCCCCCCCGCTCCGTCCGGCAGCTCCCGGCGGTCCGCGCCGCCCCCCGCCCGGGCCATGCACGCCGAGGGCTCCCGCGGGGCTGGCGGGCACACCGCGCGGGGCTGCCAATGGCGAGGGCAGAAATTTCCCCCTTCGGCATCCCCTCTTTCCTCCTGGCCTCTTTCCTTCCCCTCCGCGCATCTGCATTCTCCTTACCTCTCCTCCTCTCTCCCTCCCCGCGATTCCATCTTCCCTCCTCGCTTTTCCCCTGCCCTTCCTCGCACCTCTACCGACACCCCCTTACCTCCCCCGCCTCGCCCTGCCCAGCACGCTCTCCCCTCTCCCCCCCGCAACCCCCCG
>VZTI01000074.1:170744-193285 GCA_013397865.1 Struthidea cinerea
CCGTCGCGCCCGTCCCGTCCCGCGGGGCGAAGCGCTCCGTGCGGAGGCTCCGCGACCGCCCCCGCGGCCCCCGCCCTGCCGCGCTCGGGTTACCCTCCGCCTGCGAGCCTCTCCTGTTACGATGCCCGCGGAGGGCGGGAGGGGCGGGAGCCGGGCCCGGGGGGGCCAAGCCCCGTCGGGAAGGGAAGGAACGCGGCCCCGCGGCTCGCCTCCGGGGAGCGCGCAGGGTGGGAGCTCCACTCCGCCGGCAGCTCCGGGGGTTTCCAAACCGCGGGTTTCGGGCTGTTTTCTTTTTGTTCGGTTTTGGTTTGATTTTCTTTCTTTTCCCGCTTTAGTGGTGTGGTTTGGCATGTTTATTTTCCTTTTTTTTTTTTTTTTTTTTTTTTTTTTTTTTTTTTTTTTTTTAGTAGCCGGTACGGGGTACGGCTGTCCTGGGCTTCTTCAATGTCGCCCAAATATGCTTGCAAAGATTCCCGTTGGTCTGCTATCCTTCCTGTGAAGAAGTTCTGCCTTTTAGTTTTGGTTTCAATGCAAACTTAATTATCCTCTCAGCTCCTGTGCTGGAGATGAGGAACAACTAACCCTTTGCTCTCGAGATGGGGAACAGTTAACCCTCTCTTAGAGCTGCACATGGATTTGTAGATCTCCACTGTAATCACTGTACATCATTACATTTCCTGGCTGAAGAGCTGTAGGTTGCTCATGGGGACCTTTGTCCACAGACTGTTCTGTACTTCTTGCCATCCTTGATGCACTCTTGAGCATGACCCTGATTTAATAGATCTAAATTTGAGTTGAAGAAATACGCAGGATTTAAGATGTGTTCAAATCATGGATTCATACGGTGACAGAGTGATGTTTTGTCTTGACAATACTTCATGAGGATCTTTTGAGCACAGGAGGTGATGTTTCTATGGAACAACCTGTCATAACCCTGAGATTTTACTCATGCCAGCTCAGAGCCCACCATTTTTAATGGCTGTTTATCCATGTGTGTCATTTTACATTCACCTATACTGGATTTCTTATACTGCACATTCAGTCTCATAATGTCCAGGTATAGTTCTTCACAATCTTTCCTCTTATTACTGCCAAATGAGTACCACTGATGAACTTTTCTATTTGACTCCATTCCCAGGTAAGGCATGAGCACATTGAACATCACACATTGCAACATTAACTCTTGCAGAACTCTACACCATCCAGCTCCTCCCTCCATTGTGAGAACTGGTGATTTATTCCCATACTTTGAATTTTGTCTTCTCAACAATTACTGAGCTAAACCAGGGCTTTCCCTCTTGTTTTCTCTGCTTAGTCTCCTTAAAAGCCTTTGTCAAGAACCTTTTAGACACCCAGTCTGATACGGAAATTAGATCACCCTTATCCACATTTTTGTTGACCTTTTCAGAGACCACCAAAAGGTTTGTTTAAGGCAGGACTTTACAGCAGCAGTGTTGACTCTTCTCAGATAGATTGCATTAGGTGTCCTTTAGTTCTAACCCAATTAGCATCTCTGTATTTGGACAGTGCAAGCTAGAGGTTTGCAAACCTCTAGCTTGCCAGTCTGTACTGAAGTTTAGTGTCACATTTTCCACCCTCTGTAGATGCTAAAAAGCTAGAAGCTGAGAAATTCTTCAGCTTTTTCTCAATATTCTGTGAGAGCATTGCTTTCACACACAGACTAGATGAAAACAGCGAAGACGGTTTCGTAAACTAATTCTTTATCTTTGCACCTGGAGTCTGTTGTGCAAAGTTGTTATGGTATACCGAAGAAATATTTTCAAATGGGAGTTGTATAGCCTCCACCAATCATTCTAGGAGGTGGCTGGTCAAGAGACCAGTAGTACCATACTACTCTTGTGAACCAAGTTATATAAACTGATCTATAATTAATTAAATAGCCACTTTTTTCCTGAACTTGGGATGTGTCGTTACTTGCCGTTCTCGGTACAACAGCGACAACCCTCCACTCTTCAGCTGCTAATGTTGTAAATGGGAGGTTACATGCTGCTATTGATAATTCAGCTGCTGCATTCTCTGTTAAGAACTCAAGGACACATATGCTCACACAGAGGCATGGTTGCTACCTGAATGCTGTGTGATAATGAAAGTGGTTCATAGTAAGCTAATGGTATAAGGAAACTGAGGCATATATATATAGGTGCAGACCGGTAAGCTGGTGCTATTAATGTAAGTAAGAAGCTATCCCAATAATCAACTACATGTGGCCGCAACCCTCTTTGCAAATATATGTGTCTGAAAGCGCACAAGAGTATGGTACAGACAAAACCCCACCAAGGTCTTTGACCCAGGGAACTGTCTGCTATTCTTTCTACTGGTAGCCATCTGTTTTCTCTCTTTCAGACTTTGTTGTAAATTCTGTGGACCAAGGATGGGCTTTTTAAGGAACATTTTTTACTTGACACTGGCATGGGGCACAGAAAGGAGGAAGAGAGATCAGCACTGAACAGGGGTGTTTCAGCTGCACCATCAAGTAATGTCCCCAGGAATGTCTGCAATGCAGTTATCTGCCCAAAGACAGGACTTCCAGCCTTTGTCCTTCTAGGATAAGGTGCTAGAACCACAGTACCTCCTCATTCAGCCTATTTGCAGAGAGCAGGCAGGGAGCAAAGGAAAGCTGCACCTATGCACGGACATGCACTGCTGATCATGCCCACCATCCTGCCCTGCAGGTGTAAGAGTCTGTACTCCCGTAGATAGGCATGCTGCCCAAATGGCAATATGGGGATGTGGAGAAAAGAGGAAAAGGGGCATGGGCATTGCATCCTTTTTGTATGTTTCACAGGTCTGACCATGCTTATTTGGTTTTTAGGAACCTCAGCTACCAAAACCAGAATAAGGCAGTTATTAGAAGGGAGGAAAGGAAATAAATTAGTGTTTTTTACTTGTGGAAACCTTCAGAACCATGCAGACAAGTCCCCTCCAGGCCTCAGAATCATAATTAAAATAAGCATTGTCAAGTCTCCTGCCTTCTAAAGGCCCCAAGCTTTGGAGCCTGGGAATACTGGACTGTGGAGAAAAATCCGTGGAAACCAATGGTGTTACACTGCCAAAGGGGGAATTTTAGAGCTCCTCTTCCTGGGTTCACACCCCTCTATGTTTTTCTTCCAGCAATTACCTTCTGTCCCCTTCCTGCTTTCTGGACTCAATACAAGATTGGACCAATGCATGTGACTGCAGCACAGATTTTCTTCTGTTAGGTAAAGCAATATCACAAATGAGACTGATACAGTTTCTTAATGCTCTGTAATTTTTTTACAGCATTACAGAGAGCTTCAGGTAGGGGGAAGGAGCAGTTAATCTTTGCCAGAGTGCAGCCTTCCCTTATTTTCACTGTAATGTTAAAATACCTTTACTTAAATAATGAATTGCAAGATTAGTTGGTATTGTCCTAAAAACTCCGAAAGGAGGAAGAATATAAAGCTGCATTAACCAAATATTTGTCAAGAAAAATAGGTTCTTTTAACACTCACATGACAGTTTCTCACTTGTCATTCTATTTCAGGCCTGCTTTATGTGCTTGTGAACTGAAAAGGTATTATCCCCAGTATCACCTCGTTCCTCCTCCAATGACTGACCAATTTACCTCCCAAGACTGGGCTGAACATGTTGGAAAAATTCACAAAAACAGATCCTGAGATTAGTGAGGAGTCTTGGAGAACATCAAGGAAGTGCGACCGTGTATCTGAATTTCTGCTTGCAGGGGGCTGCAAAACTGAGGATGTTTTTCTATGTATGCTGCCTATGGACATGAGGACTAGTGCCACTGAAGCAAGTGGTAACAGCAGATGCTCAGCGTCTCTGACAACCGGGCCACGTGCTTATGTGAGACCTTGTTATTATACAAAAGGCTCTTATTCCTACTCTTTTTATCTCTGCCATATAAGCTGACCTAGTTTACAATCTGCCTCTGTACAGATGTGTGCTCTTCCATGGGCAGAAAGAGGGTGGAACCATTGCCAACAAAGAGTGCCTGGAGTTAGAAAGGGGAAGAGACTCAGGGTGGCTCAGGATGGGGAGAGAAAGAGAAGGAAGTGAAAGACAAAGATGTTTGGAGGAAAGGAGAGAGAAATAGGGAGAGAAAAGAGTGAAGCTGTATGAGTATATCTGCTGCTCCTGCTTTATCCAGGAGACAGAGGAGTTACTCAGAGTCTTTGCTTTGGGACCCTGTCAGTATATGGGAGCCTGGTTTCAGTGAGTCACAGTTTTTTATTGTTATGCAGTGAACCTTCAAATGGAGAATAATTCAAAGAGGATACCTCTTCCTGTTAAAATTTCTTTCAGGCTGCTCTTTACAGCCCAGCACACTATTCTTGTTCTCTGTGAACTCTAAAAGATCCTGAGACCAATGCAGAATAAAGAAAGGAAGGAAAATACTATGATAATGATGCTGAATCTGCCAGGCACTTTTATGTCATGTATTAAATGAAATGCAGTCCTGAAAGGTGATGCTTGATATGGTAGCCTCCACACTGAATTCTATGGAATATAAAAAATGAGTTTTGCTTGAGATGCAGATTTTTAAGTGTTTTAGACTGGCTGTCAGAAATTTTGTGCTTATAGATTAATTTTCCTTTTCTTGTGGCTCTGGTTATTTCTCTTACTGCAGAAAAACATGCAGATGAGGTGAATGAGGGAATGCAGCAGCTTTTAATAATGTGTGTGAGATGAAAATGGTACTTCAGCGTATTCTCTGTGCATTTATAAAGCTAATGAATGCAGAGATCCATCAGTCAGTCAGCAGAAGAGCTGTAGGAAGTTTGGAGGTCACATTCATAAATGCTTTATATTCAGTGCAGGGATGAAATGTTGTGAATTACAGAGGCAGGGAGCTGCTGGTAGAAAACTGACTGAAGATCCCTGTTCTATTCCTGGCCTTGCTGTTGACTTGTGATGTGACTGAAGGCAAGTCACTTTCCCTTATTTGTCTATATGAGTTGATGAATTTTAGGATAGGGACTGCCTATCCTAAAATTCAACTGCCAACCAGTGGGAGTTGGCAAAATGTAATAGGACCTCAGCTGTGGTTAGGGAGTTCAAATAGAAAAAGTTCATACGTAGAATGAACTTAAAAATTCCTTTCTGAAGTTATTCACCTGACTAACAGGCTCATTTACACACATCTATTATGCGGTGGAATTACTTGGCAAGATCTCTATCAGCCACTCACTACATGAGTAATCTCATTGGCTTAAATGTGACTCCTTGAGTGAGTAATGTTTTAGTACTGGCTCCATAAACTGTCTGAGTCACCATCAGCTTACCAACTACGTGTGCAACCCTGCAAGCACTTACCACACAGTGTAGTGTGTTTTACTGCAAGCAATTCTGTCACGGGGGTAATACCCAGTAGTAACTTCACACCCACGTGAAGAGGTTACTCTGTTATGCAGTTGAAAAACTAGCCAAGTTTCATTGGCATCGTGTTCTCTTCAATTCACGGGAACTGTTAGTTTAGCTTCACAAGAAATCCAAAGAAGTATTTAGTACCTGTGATATTGTAAGGAAAAAATCTATTTTATTGCAGCTTGCAGGAATGCCACTGCATAACCAACTCATGGATCTCCCTCCTTGCGGAAAATGCAGTCATTGTGAATGTGGAGCTGTAAAGTTTCACTTAAAGGTCTTTACAGTCTTGCTCCAGATAATGTTTCTGTTTTGATTACTCCTGCCTTATCTTTGTCTCATTGTACTCTCTTCCACAATAGCCCCTGTTTCTTTCCCCTATTGTGACTCCTTTCAGTCTGCTCCTTTTCCTAAGGATAGGGAAAAATCCCATTCAGTAGTAACCCTTTTTTATTCTACAAACCCCTCTTTCAAGTCTGCTTCATCAATAACACCAACACAAGGCAGTCCTGAAAGATGTCTTGCCCGTGTCCAGCTTGCCTGATTGAGCCTGATCATCCTCAGGGGCAGGAAGTGTATCTCTGTATATTTTTCGAATTACTGCCTGCATAGGAAGAGCCATATAAACATAGCACTACTTGTTACCACAGCATTACATATTCCCCTTTTATACCAACTGGTGGGGCATGATAAACATGGACTACAGTACTTCAACAATTGTGTACAGTTGCATATTGTTCCTGCAACAGAACAGGCATAGCAAAAAAGATTGAAAGAGCAGTCATTATTTTAGAAATAGGGAACCTCTGTAACTCTTCTATACGATACTTGAATAGCATATTCTCACAAAAAGCATTTGTTTGTGAACTAAAGATCTTGATCCAAAGCCCAATGGAGACTCTTCCAATGCATTCAATAAGCTTTGGATTAAGTCCTTCCTGAGGAACAGATGCAGGCTTTTATTCACTACCAGTGGAACAATAAAAATGACAAGACAAAGAATACAGTTGTCTGCAGAGAATAAAGCAGTGTTGTCCTTCAACAGCTTAAATACATTAGGTTCTATAGTTAAAAGAAAGTCCTGTAGAGTTGGTCAAATGGTTTGTGTAGACAATTCACAAAATGTACAGTCCAGAAATGTTTAAGTATCTACACATAAACACCTATACATAGTGTGTGTTTCATTGATTATTCATCTTTGTAGTATTGCAAAAACTGAGTTATAAATATAACTATAAATTCCAGTAGTTCAAGCAAAGACAACACAGGAATAATTTGTTGCCATTAATGATCAAATCTGTGATGGAAGAAGGAGATGAAAGTTTTTTTATGCCATAGCTCTTAGAGGGATCCAAAGTGTTTACTGAGATTTGGACTAGAGACTGGCTTTCTTTTAGTAAGTTTATCTCATTCAACATAGTGATTTCTTATCTGGCCCATGATGTTATCAAAATGTGAGCAATAATGGGTGCTGATGTGCAGAGACCTCTCCTGCCACTGCAGAAAAATCTGGGGCCAGAGTCACCACAGGAAAAAGAGTCTGATAAGGGAGATAAGCATCTGTGGGAGACACAGGAGAGTGGAGTAAAGTAAAAGTGACAGCACACAAGAGGAACAATTAGCAGAAACTAAGCTTAGCAGAAACTAAGCAGGGTGGGAACCTGGGACTTGAACCAGAGAAAAAATATGAAGAGAATGTAATCAGAAGCTTTCAATAGGCCTGTGTAGATCTTGTGAAGAAATGTAGTGGTAGAGAAAGAGTGAAATGTATGTTTTTGAAACACCTGCATGAATTTATGTAGAAAGTAGAAACTGGAAAAGAAGCCTGATTAGAATAGATTGCAGTCATAGCAAAAAAAGACCTTCATAATGAATATGTGGAGAAAGACAGGTGGATTTTGAAAGAACTGAGGAACTGTTAGTGTCTGGGGCAAGAAAGTGTGATGAGCAGAAAAGGACATTACACAAAACTTTAAGCAGGAAAGAAAAAAAAAAGAAACAAAAGCTGACAACTAAGCTACGTCTATAGTTATTAAAAATAATAACATTTAAACTTTACTTGCTCATATTGAAATGTTTCTAGCTTTTTCAGCTCACAAGTAGCAGCCTCCAAAACAGGTCAGTTTTCTTAAATTCTGTGCATCTAATTACTAGACAAAGCCAACACAGTGGTTACTTCTGTTCCAAACAGTAACTAAATGCAGAAAGGCACATTTTGCCATGACATCTTTTCCTAGAGCATTACCACAGATGTCCTCTGACAATAACGGAGAAGAGAAATCCTTCTGCCTTTGCTTTTACTCCTACATGGGGAACCGTGTCACCTTCCAGTGACTGAAATCCCTACCACACAGAATATCAGGACCCTCCTGCCATACTCCTAACATTATCACCTTTGTGTTGCTACAGTCTTGGTGAATGGTCCTGCAAATTCTCGATACCTTTCAATCTTCTGAGTTTTGCACGTTGAAGTGCTAATCTTCGCCTTAAGCTACCTTCTCAACACACTTTACCAGCCCTGGAAAGACAAAACGCTGAGTGCTTATTCCTTCTAGCACTATTGCAATGGTGTTAAATGCCTCCAACTGGAATGTGTCGTCTGCTGCAGAGTGGATGGCAACACTAGAAGCGGCTGAGAGAACCAAGACTGCCTGAAGGTTCTCAGAAAGTCGGAGACAAGTGGATGATATTTCAAAGAAGTGGATAATAGTTTCAAAGAAGAAATTATCATGACCAAGAATGTGTTTTTCCCCTCAAATAACAGTATCACAGTTTCCTAAAGATGTGTCCTTTTCTTGAATTAGAAAGGGAACAGGCCCAATGACCAAACCTATAGCTAGCTGAAGGACTGGCTGTCCCTGCAACAAGCTGAAGTCTTAGCTTCACTGTGTTTTCTGATCATCAGAAGTGCAATCAGGCAAAATGAAGCTATAATAAGACGATACGAGAACCTGATAATGGGTCTGCTGATTAAATATACACAGTATTCTGTGTGGAAATCCAGCTCTGCACTACAAAACTGATGTGCATTTTAATGTCTAACTCACTGTTGGAGCAGGCAATCTTATTTGTCTTGGATATGGAGGCAGGGGGGCATGTTTTACACAGGTGCCACTTGACAGTGCTGATACTCTGCTTAGACAGTTTCCATGCAGAGTCACAAGAATAAAATTAAAATGCCAGGGGTCAAACATAATGTCTGATCACTTTGAGTGACTGATGAATCTCTGGTTTCCCTGACCAATGTTGCCTGCCTCCATGATGATAAAAAGATGCTCTCGAGAGCAATTAGCAGAAATAACTGGAAATGAACTCTTAGCTGTGTGCTGTGACATGCGGTTCAGTAACTCAGATGAATCCTCCTCTCCATCACCCAGCCCATCGCTGCTGACTTCAGCATGAGGTGAGCTTCGGACAGGACCGGGGATGGGGAGTGCAGCCTGGGAAAGCAGTGATGAGAGCAGCAGGAGCCAGCTGGGGAAAGAATCAGCTGCAGGAAAAAAACTATTTTGCTCTTTGAAGTTGGCTTCTACCTTGCCTTGGTGTTTTGCTGCATACTGTGTCTGAATGCTGGGCATAGCAGCCAGATATATCTGAAACTGCCTGAAGAGCCAGGAAGAAGGGGATGTGAGGCCATGCAAGCTTACACTTTGAAAGATGACCAGGGATTTTTGCTGTCTGGCCTCACAATCTTCAGATACTTGTACTGTGCAGAAAAAGCATTTCCATTATAAACTGATCCAGAGAGATGAAAATATCAAAGCCTCTGTCATTTTGAGTTATCTGGAAGGTTTTCATCCACAACATATTTATGGCAGCAGGGCCAAGAGGGAGGATGAGGGGAATGGGCATATCCTAGATCTGCTTGAATTTTTGTTTGTTTGTTTGTTTTTGAGCAGCTGCATAGTGAAATTAGTTATTAGTTATAAATTTCTGGACTCATTTAGGTTCCTTGGTAATACAATATTTTATAACACCCATGAAAAAGCAAATTAATGTTCTATATTTCTGATAAAATATATGACACCGAAATATTAGCATTCTTTTCACTGCAAGACAAATTCCTTCAGCCTACTGCTGATCTTTTTTAAGGTCCTAAAGGTTTCATTGAAATTAGAAGTTGCTCACCAAGATGATCTCTCAATCTCCTGTACAGCAGTACTGCAGAAAAACCAAATGTTGTGTATGTACATCTTCTTCCTTGTTGCCAGTCAATTCCTAACATTCCTTGTTAGCAGCAATGATGGTGGAAAAATAAAGACAACCAGCTGCAGTTTATGCAACTCCCACGCACATACACTTTTTGAGCAAAAGCTGTGAGAATGGCTCAGTAATAAAGTGCACGGTATTCTGAAAGTGCACTCTAAAGAGAGCTGCAGGCATAACAGGATGTGTTTTAAATGCAACAATGACAAGGCAGCATTTTGCTATTTAGAAAAGAAGGAAGAGACATAAAAAACCCTCCAAGATTACGCACAAACTTTGGCTGGTTCAACAATAGGTCCAATTTGGCTAGTTCAGAGCGTGTTACATGGAGTGGCTCTTAGGGAGGACTACAAATTTCCCCTCTGGTCAGGGAGAGTATTTCAAGTGTAGCATTTGTTTACTGATCCATATCCTGTCTTCACTGGTTATGAATGTCATTGCCTATTTGATATAAGAATTTTCTACACTTTATTGAAAGCTACACAAATTGCCATTGGCTTGAACCATACAGTCAATTGCATGGTCAGGACCTAAGTGTAGCTTGTTGCTACACTTTGTTAATAGTTTGTTAAAGAGAAGGGAACTTTATGATGCCCAGGTCTCCCCTTGGAGTAAGTTGGTTGTTGAAAATAAAGATATGAGGATTTTTCTTTCCTGTTTTTATTAATTGAAAATATTATTGAAATAATACTGCAACTAGGTCTGCACAGATTATTTTTGGAGTTGATCTTGAACTGATAGTTTTCTTATATGAAAATAACATTGCCCATTTGACATATTAACAGTAGAAAGGACAATCATTTTGGATGTGTCTCTCAGCAAATGCAAACTTGGAAGAGTTTATAAACAACTGCTCCATATAATCCTTGCCTCAAACACCAGGATCGTCCCTTCCATAAATTGTTAGCACTTTATTAAAGAAAATTTCAACTCTTTATCATTTGCTATGACTAAATTAATCTTTTTTCCATGTGGGTTAGGATACTCTCATGGACTTTATTGACTTTCCTGTGCTGGCATTTTGCTGATTCTGCTCACGCTACATTAGTGGCAACACTGAGTCAGCCTCCCTCTTCCACAATTATGCCATTAAACCTCCTCCTTCAGCAGGGGGTCTTTATTAAAGAAATGAGACCTCTCTTTTAAAACACTAAGGAGGAAACAACACTAAGTCAGATTTTGTTCTGTGTGATGTTATGCTCCCAAGCACTGGAAGTACTGTGCTATTAAAACAAATTGCATTCCACAGTCATTGAACATTTTTTCCCTCTTCCTTAAGTGTGACCTTAATTTAAGCTAGAGAAAGGTACGGGCTGATTAAACTCCAGCTGAGAGCTTTCCCAGCAGCCCTAGAGGTCCTGCTTGTGACATTACAGCTGCCACGAAGTGACACTGCATTGAGCAGAGCACTGATAGCTACCAGGGCACAATGTTGGGGAAGGCCTGCGCAAGTCCATGCTTCAGCTGCAGTCAGAATGGTTTAAATATCTGATTTAACCATAACACGAAGGTTTCATTTTGACTTCTTTGCACTATCAATTTGAACCTTAATTTTATAGCTTGTAATAAATTATTTCCCTAATGAAAAGTAGTTTCTTACTGACTGGTATCTCTGAGGATGTGTTGACTTGCTGCTTTATATAGATTTAACCTTAAATTTAGTCATCATTTTTGATACCCAGGAGTGTGAAATTTGGTGTTATGTTGTCCATTCTAAATTGTTAACTACATGTAATCAGATTTGTATTTTTTATTAGTAGATCTGTTTTGTTTTGGTATTTTTTAAGCATCATCTTATTCCAGCACCGTTTGAATTTTATCAGCACTGTAGGAGATCAAAAAATAAAGCCTGTAGGAAATCTGGATTTTGGGAATTTTTTTTTTTTAGCTAGTAAAAGAAAGAAGTAAATATTGTAAGAAAAATCAAAATGTGTTTTGTGTTTCCATTTTCCTCATTCAAAAAAAGAAGTTGTGCACATGCTGGCTTTAGTTGATTTTTCACCATAGCCTTTAAAATCTTAAAGGTAGCTGATATGAGCTTCTCACACTAGTTTTTACTCATAGACCAGAAGAAGACACAAATTTGCTGCATTTCATCTTTAAATGCTTCTCTAAAGAAAGGGTTAGTTATTGGGCGAAATTTAAGTAACTGTAATTAAAAAAGCTCAAACAACAACTCTACTTTTGTAGCAGATGTATGAAATATGCTTCATCAGTTTCATATGAACCTATTTAAGAGCCTTGATTGATGTTTTAATTTAATTTAAAGAAGTGTGAAAGATTAAAATAAATTTAGTCATTAATATGGGCTATGTATACTCAAGTTTGCATCTTTATTTAAAAATGTCTTGTCTATAGTGTAAAATTTTTGGAGACACAAAAATTTTTTAAAAAACTTTTGTTTTTAACATGGTTGTTTTTGTCTTCAGACAAAAACTTCTTCAGGCTCAGCAATGTCGGTGACCATGAAGATGAATATCTTGGCCCTGCAGGAATTCACTTTCCACTCTCTGTATCTTACTGACAATTTCATTTGCTGCTGTTAAAAGCAGATGGCTGCACATGATCGCAGTGAGAACGACAAAGAAAAAGGAGTACTCCTGTCACGGCTTTTCCAGCAAAACAGCGCGTTTCCACGTGCCACCCCACTACACCAGGCTACCAGATGACTGCAACACTACTCACACACTTGCCCTCCTCATGCTGACAAGCTGCGCACAGGAAGCTGCCCAGCAGATGGAAGGAGGTGGGGTAGCAGTATTTGCAGGAGGGCCTGAGAAAAAGAGAATAGAGCGTTGCAGGTGAAGATGTGTGATAGATTGACTGACAGTGAGGAAGGATAGAGCATTGGTTTGACACCATCTTCCATGAACTGCCAGGATTATTTAAGCAAACTTTTCAAGAGATTCACTTTTGTTGAAAATCCTCCTAATCCTAACCGTGGCACCAGACTTCTAGATATTTAGAAAGAGGCCCTGTGGTAGCCAAGTGAATTAATTTTACACCAATGGGGCCTGCTGTGCAAAACTACTCCCAGCACGACAGCCTCCTTGCAGCTGAAGATGTGACGCACTCCACTGAGTGTGGAGTCCATCAAGAATTATGTTTGAGCACAGTGCAGATCCCTGTGCCTCCCACAAGGACATGGTGAGAGGAGACTTACCCCTGTACCCTCCTTGGCTTCAGAACTTTCACAGGAGCATGGTCCCGGTGGGTCCCTCAGCAGCATAGCCAATCCTCCTGCACCTACAAAACCAAAGACATTTATTGCCCATGGGAGAATATGCATGGCGGAGAGGTTGCTTTGCTTTGATTGGATCCATTTCTACCCTCCACGCTGTCACCAGCCTGGTGTTTTGTCAGTGTTGTTAAAGAAAGCAGAAAGGCTACAAAAACTATGACTGACAAATACCTTTGCCAGCTGGAGACAGCTCTGTGTGCTGCAGAGAGGCAGCTACCTCTGGGGGAAAATGCAACGGGTGCTTAGTGTTGGCACAGCGTGCCGTGGCTCAGGAAGAACATACTCCATTTCAGACTGCTCAGTCGGCATCCCTGTCCCTAGGGTGATTCCCAGTGCCAGAGCTGCCCTGGTTCCTGATGGGGTGGTGGGATGGCCCTGACTGCCAGGTCCAGCCTTGTCACCCCCAAGCAGCTCCCTAGACACTGGTTGCTCCATGCTCACCTGTGTTGCTGTGCTGAAGGTGCGCCTGCGCTCGCACCAATCCCTGCATGAGCTTGTCCTGTCTTGGGGAGAAGCCAGAGGACTCTTCATCACTTCTGTGCATCCAAAGGGCAGGGTAACTGAGAGCATCTAGATCCCTAACTAAGGGTGTGTCATTAGAGAATGCTGTTCGTCATGCAGGCACAGTTACCGCTGCTTATTGGGTCATGTCAGGTCACAAGCACAGCTCGCAGGGCATGGTGTGGGCTGCCTGTCCGGGGGAACCTCTGCACATTTAGTTCTACATCAAGCTTAGGCCTTGAAGAAGGTAAGAACATATCCGCTGATTTCACCTTCAAGGGCAATCTTGCTTAAGCGTAGCTATCCACAGACAGCTGCTTGGTTGTTTTGGAATTTTTGTAGCAATGGCAATAATTAAATGATGTTGGGTTAGACTCAGATTAAATCAGTGAATATTTTCTAAGATGTGAAATTAAATTATAGGGGTTACATAATCTCCTCTATAGAAGAGCAAGATGTATAAGGACTGGTATATCATTTCCAGTAGCTCTGCTGCAGGTACACTGGGAGTACATTGAATAATGTTCCTTATGCTACCACAGCACAGTGCATGCCTACTAAATTTGAAATAGGTCTCTCATGTAATAATCCATCTTGAAATGGCTCTGCAGCCCTTGGTAAATACAAGGATAGTTATTAATGTCCTCTGCTGTTACCTGAGTCTATGATCTTGAGTGTGTCTCTTCAACCCACTACTGTTTGTGTATGCACCACAGTTGTGTTAAGATTACTTATGCAAAAAGGATCTGTGCTTCAGAGATGCCCTTTGCATATTTGTTGCTCCAGCAGACAGTGGCACATGCTAACAGTGTTAGCTTGAGCTGTAGTTAAGAGACTTTCACTACAGACCTGCCTGTTTCCTCCTTATAATATTGACTGGTTGCAGCTTCAGTTAGACTTCTTTTGCTCAGGGAGAAGAGTATTAAAAAGTGCCAGTGGAACTTATGTGTTCATAAAAATCCTGAAAATGCTTTTAACTTTTTCCAGCACAGGTTCTTTGGAGCTGGCCCTTCCTCTTGCTACCTGCTGAGCTATGGTGTCCATGTACTCCACTGAGCCAATAGGTAGCCCTCAGGCAGGTTTGAGAACTGGATTAAAACCAATGTGAGTAGTAATGGAATTGAGACCTTTTTTCTTGTGTTCTCCACACTCTGAAAAAGTCAGTGAAGTCAGACTTTACCACAGGATTGATCCCTTCTTTGCATTCATCTCTATGCTCTATGGGGTTCCCATAGAGCATTGCTGCTTTGGAAGTGATGCTGCAGAAAAAACAACTAGTTTATTCTGCCCTGAGCTCTTTTTTTCTGTTTTTTTTTCCTTCCAGCTCTCTTTGATAGCTTTATTCATGCTAATCTCAGGCCAAAAGGATCCTTCTTGTTTGTATATCTATGTATAACATTTCAGCATAATGGGGCTTTGATTGTCTACTGATATCTATATGCTTTCCTGCTATCCAAAACCAGATGTGAAATAGAGTTATGTGGCTTTTTATACCATTTCACTAAAACTTCCCTTCATGCCCAAGCCACTGTGCATCTTTTTCAGCAATGTGTTTGGAATTGTGAAACCTTTGCATGTTATCCTTGAAGGGATGCCTCCTCATTACCTAGTAGCTGTTGGACTGGATCGGAGAATGGGAGCAGGTGGTGCTGAAATACCTAAATCTGTATTATAAATACTTCCAGGGTTTAATGTCAGACAAGATTTAGTGCAGTTCCTTGGAGTGAGTGTTACCATACTGTCATAAGGAGTAATACTTGATTTCAATATTTCTATTTACACCAGGGTTTGAAAAGTGTTTCATGTGACCCTGCAGCAGAGTTACGGGTTTGGTTTCCTCCAAAAACACTCTTGCACGCGACTCAACCCTACCACCTGTAGTGTGAATCATTCCACATCTGAATCAATTGCAAGTGGGGTAGAGGAGAGAGGGAGGAGTTCACTAAAAACCATACCACTGCTCTCTGATGAAATGCTGATGGATGTGCAGCCTATGTCCACCAAGAAAGTGTAGCCGGTTGACTAGGATGCTCAGTGGAGATGTGGGTTACCTAATTTCACACTTGTGCCACAACTAGCATTCTGCATACACCTTGGAAGGCAGTGGTGTTGTCTTAAATTGTCCACTTGTAAGACATATTCCCCACTGATGTGGCAACACTTGAAGGATTTAGAAGAGAGCATTACAGTGGTAATAAATGTACCTAACTAGAAAAAAAGTCATGAAAGTCTGAGGCCTAGAAATTAACATGCATAAGAAAATTATATATTTCTGACACATCTCACAAAATAAATAAGTATCATGAGTAGACTTCATCCCCACACTGTTTTTGGTGAGAGACCATATGTGCTATAGCATGGACCTCAGACCTGATTTACATGAGGGACATGGCAACTTCATAATCACCTTTGGATTGAAAAAAAAGAAATCCAAGCATGTTCACATCCCTGGACATGTTTTAAAGGCCTAGATAGTACCAGTTCCTGCTGCCATTAGCACAGCCAAAGTTTTACACTTATAATTGTCTGTACAGCAGTGATGAAGTAACTCATCCAGAACAGCTGCAGGGCAGCTCCATCAGCACTATTGGGGCTCAGTGGCTTTTCATCCATCTCTGTGCATGCTAGCTCCACTTCTGTGCAGCACTGTGCTGACTTCTTTGTTTCCTTTTATTTGCTGTTGATTTCAACTGTGAATAGGGTTTGATGGATGACAGGAGTTTTGCAATAAAGAGGACCGAGTAATACTACAGGAATGAAGCTGAGCTAACAGTCTTTCCTTAAGAGACATATCCATGCAGACTTGGGAGAGAATCAAGGTGCAGATAGTTAGAAGGAATTTGGGTTCTCACCAGCATCAGCCAGTAGAGAAAGGAACAGGTGTTGTCAAGACAGGAAGGATGAAATTTGAGTAAAAGTCCAGTAAGATTAGTTCCTGGTGATGTATTTGGCAGTGAATGTGCAGAATGTGGATGAAAAATAAAGGTACTGATGGGGAATCTGGAAAACTGCTGTGCACACTCACTCATTGCTCATAACAAGTAAGATTTTACCAGCCGTTCCTGAGTCACAGTTCTTCATGGTCAGCACTGTGACCACGGGGAAGCACCTCTGATTGGGCTAGCTTTGACCTGGGGGCACTACACTCATCTCAAGGGTCCTCGCTCCATCCATCTCAGTCACTCAAACCCCTTGGGTTTCTGTTCTACTTCCACAGAAGCTACACAGAGAAGGGAAACAAAGTGAAATTCAGCTACTGAAGTATGTGAACTCTCTGCAGTGACCCAAAACTCCCTTAGAAAGCCCAGGAACTACAGACTCAGGGTCTTAGTTTTGATATTTGATTTAGCAACAGAGTGCTCTGTGTTTTCAGCATATGAATTCCATTGCTGTGTTGTTGAGCTGTCAGGAAACAAATCCAAACTATGCCATACAGCTATTAGCACTGGACCAGTCTCTATCCATCTGAAATCTGGCAGCCTACATCCTCTTGTCAAAGAAACTGGTGCAGTAAAGGAGCAGGTCGTAGCATAAGAGGAGCTGAATCAGAGAAAAATTTCGGGGCAAATATTTGTCTCCTCAGAGGAAAAGGCGGATAAAGCACTTAAGGGTATTCACCAGGAAAACTAAATCAAGTTTCTTAATTTCTCACAAAATAGTAATTTTTGTCTGACCAAATCAACCATTTGCTTGCATGCAGATGGATCAGTGTATTCTCTTTCACTGAGACAGGTTGCTTGTGGGAACATTTCTAGTCCTTTTTAAAGCCAAGGGACATTGAATGTGTGTCCCAAGAGACAAACTACTGCTCCCAGATTGGTCCTTTCTCCCTGCTGCAGGGTGCTTGCATCCCAGGTCTATTGGCCAGTCTGCTGTTCACCAGAGTGCCTCCTGCTCTGCTCAGACTGGAAGGGAACAGGTCAGCTCAAACCACATAGATCCTGGATCATCATTTAACCTGGTCTTGAACAGGCCAAGGAGGCAATTCATTAGAGCAACTATTTTCACTTCACTTGGATCACAGGAATTCCTGCTGTATCTCAGTCTGCTTTCTTTCAGCTACGCAGGACTTGTCATTTAAAATGAAAGACCAACTCTGTCCTTGTGTTGATATCTTGGCAGTGCCCAGCTGAGCCAGCAGAGAGATGCCATGTTACACTACAAAGGAGAGTTTGTCACCCATGATTCCTGTGATTAATAGAAGGTCATTCAGAAAAATAAAATCCTCAGAGAAGGACAGGGAGGAAAAAAAAGACAGTGTAGGAACAAAGATCTTCCAGCAAGAGTGCTGACATGTTTATTTATTAAACCACTAAATGGCTTGGTGGCTTCCTGGTGTTCAGATTGGGAGAGGTCACACAGCAGCAAGAAGAAAAAGGCATAACTTAAGTGGTGAAGAATACCACTTCTTTATCTGTTTTTTGCGCTTTTCTTTAATTAATGCTATGTTGATGCAGCATGCTTGCTATATTTTGAAACAATGGTAGGGAAACTTTCTTACCCTTTTAACCACGTTTTGAGGGCTCATCTCTAAGAGTTAAGAAAATATTTTATATTCTATTTCATAAAACCTTCAGTCTTAGAAAAACTATTGCAGAGACTGCTGTAGGTGCCACTTCTTTGTGATGTGTCTCTCTGATAGCAATTGTCTTAAGCACACTAGCTCGTGTAATCCGTTTTTCTGCATCTGATAGTCATTTTACTCACTGGGGTGAATGCACAGGTTATAGAACTAGTGGAACAATTCTGTTTTGCTGATTTGCTTTTCTTTTCCAAGTGGTTCCCTTTTTTTCAGCTTTCACACTGTGATGTATTTTGCACTTAAATACAAATAAGACAAAAATGTCCCTACTTGTTGTAGTAGGAGGGAAGTCACACTTACTTATGCCCCAACGAAAAGGAGCCTTGACTGGTGACATCCTAGAGAGAGCTGGTTGGTTTGTGACCATGCCAGAAGCACTGTGCTGCATCTGTACTAAGGTAAGTGTCAAAGTCTCAATCTCCAAAATTCAGGTGCATATTTTAGATGCAGATGTCTGGCAGCATTTTGGAAAATGCCTAAGAAGACTTTCATTGGTGGTTGCAGGCAGAGCAATTAAAGCCACGGCACAGGTTTCCATCACTGAGATGGATTAGCTCTCTTCAACTCAGGCCTTCAGGAGTGATTTGGACTAACCCAGTCTAGCAATACTCTTGACATGGTTTTTGCATGTTTCAGTTGTTGGGGAAGTGGTGGTGGCTTGGAAGACTGGTATATCTTCAGCCATCACTACAAGGTCATGCAATACTAGTCTCAATACGTGTCCTTTACTTGTTTTAACAAGGAATTTCTACCTACCAACATAGTTTCTAGTGACCAATAGTGATGAACTACTGTTGATTCAGATCTTGTGTGCATTTTCTCTTAGATTTAGCTCTGTGGGAAAAACCCATTTAATAGTTAGTTCTAGTACCATAAAACAGCTGCAAGTGTGCAATGAAGTTCATAATTTCTGCTATGAAGCAATCAAAATGCCCTCAGAACCATAATCTACATATATTTTGGAAAGAAACCTTAAGTATAGACCAGCCCTAAGATTAAAGCTATTCTAAGAGAATAAGATTGCAATGTTGCTTAGAAAATAGCTCCCAGTCCCAGCAATCTTGATCACAGTGAAGAGCTTTTGATGGAAGAAAGAGAGAACCACTAAAATTTTTGACAGAAAAATGACAGCAAAAAAATAAGCTAAAACTCTGACATGGGTTTGGAGGCATGAGGAAGGGAACAACCTGTGAATTTTGTTTCTCTTGCTTGTAATAATTTGCCTCGGAATACATTCTCTTATTTGGAATTACCAGGTAAGAAGTGGGATATTCTATTGTTAAAAGAACAGATAGCCTCCCAACTTTGTCTAGAGTTAGTTCCTGTATGTGGCAGAAGTGCAGCCAAATGATGAATTCATTGCCTTGAACAAGGGTTTAAAATTAGCAGAGGACTCCTTGAATGATATGAAGTAGGGAAGCACAAGTGATATAATTCAAGTTCTTTTTAATCATGACACCTTAAGCCTAACCACAGAAAGAAAGCCGAAGATAGGAGAAAGATTATCTGCTACTGATAACCATTCTCTGTGAGAAGAAAGAAAAGGCATCACTTACAGAAACAGCACTGAAAGTGCATCTGTAATGCAGTGGAGGAGACAGCTTGTGGTGGTCATCTCGCTGCACCTCTATAAAGGATTTCTTGGCCCCAAGAAATGCATGTGTGTAAATAATCATGAAGACAAGCTTCTACCCTTCTCAGCATAGCCAACAGAAAGGACTGCAAGAGCTATGTGAAATTCCCTTAGCTGCTAAGTCAGACAGTTTATCTCCTCTCTTCCTCGCTGATCTTGCCAACACTGATGCAGACAAAGTGTATTTTGTGATTATATTTTATATTACTTTAATTAGAACTGCAATTGCATGTACCAACAGTTAGGAATGCTCCATACATACACAGAAGATGTTATGGATGCCTCTCCAGTAGTCGAAAGTGACATGTGCAGTCAAACCTATTTTAGTCTTTGTTGACATTTAGCAGCAGCCAGGACATTCCCCACTAGTATCGGATACTACTGCTGAAGTAAATCACTGTGCCTCTGCAGTGCGCCTCCTGGGAATGGCAGGAAAGCAATCTCCAGTTTTCAGCTACCTATGTCTTTAGATGATTTTCTAATTATGCTTATCTGCTTTTTCCTGTGAAGAACCAGTTTGGCTCAAGAGGGTAAAACCTTATCTATAACTGCAGAGAGGGTGGGACAAACATACTCTGCTGACATTTACCTGCAGGTAATAGACTGCATATGAGAGGAACTATAACCACCAATTTTCCTCTCCCACCTCATGGTCTCCTAGGAGGTGACATTTGGAATCTGGTTTGCATTTGGAGATCTTGCAAAAACGTTAGGCTCTCTGAAGGTGCACTACAAGTGATTGAACTGCACACATCCACCTGTGGATTTAGGAATAAACAGGTATAGCTTATTCTGAGCAGCTGTCCCATGCTGGTAAAAAAAGTAATATTGCCAGATTTTCACAAGTTATCCATGAGTTAAACTAGGAAAACAAGGAGGTTTATAGCATAAAACCCTGAAGAACTGTTTCAGTTCTTGATAAGGCAAGAGCAAGACCCCAGAGAACACTGGTAGTGGGTTTGTGTGCCCAGTTATTTTGTAGTGGTTAAGGGCCAGACTGCAATGAGGCAGACATAGCCCAGACTATCTGGACTGATCTAATATTTGATCTCCAGTTTTGCATACTTCTGAGCTAAGATTGTACTGTCAGATCCTTTGAAGAAACATGCAATTTTTCTGTCAGAAAAATTTGTATCAGTACTTTATGGCAAAGTCAAAACTGTCAGTTTAGCTTGATAGAAAATTTATTAATGCCTTGTCACTGTCTTCTGTTGTGGTCAAGATACGAAAGAATCCCATTCAATCCTACATTTGTACTAGATACACATATTAGGTCAAAACCTCTAAATTCTGCAATGGCAGAGTCAAATCTTGCTAGACCTGGCACATGAGAGTTGGAAAGTGCAGGTGAATTGGTGTCATCATTGCATGAGCCATGACAATGCTGGAAAGCCATGCAATCCAGGAGAGTGTACCCTTTCAGGCCAGGTATTAGTTCACCTGAAGTTAAGGGTAGATCTACTGTCTGCAAGAAGAGATCCAGACCACTGAACAGAGTTAGTAAATATATAGTCAGAGTAAAATCACTGATGATGTAATGTTAACGTAATCTGGCTTTTGACAAAAGGACGTCAGAGATAAGATCCAGACACTAAAGGATGAAGACACATGTCTTCACCTAAGCTTAGCTGTGCTGCGTGGTAATCAGTTTCAGTCATTTCAGAGGGGGTACTTATAGAGTAAGTTACTGCTCAATTAGAGAAGATGCATCAGCCTCTGGCCTCTGTGGATAATCTTAGAAAATTATATATAATTAGGAAAAATTATAATGTTTGCTTTCAAAGTACTACTTGTTTTCACAGGCAAACATAATACCCAGATATGGTATATCCTCCTCAGTTATTCACATGTCAACTCCCCAGTTAAAATAGCTAGTGAAATGTTTCATTTCCCAGCCACAACATTCAAAAGAGGCATGACTTGCTGGTCAAAACTCCAGTGATGTTTCTTATTAAAACCATATGCTTTAGAGAGTTCAGTAAAGGATTTCTTGGCTCCCTAATAGAGGAAGAGATCAAATGCTTTAAAAGCAGAAGCCAAACTAAAAAGAAAATAAATTATGATTTGGTTTCATCATATTGGGCTATGTTTTTCACGTTAAGGTTTAATATTTCAGGCCAGAGCATAAGTTAATGTGCAATGTCAAATTATGTCTATATCCATCACTTTCCAGACAATATGTAGGGCATTATGAGAAGTATAACAAGCAACACTTCACAGAATCACAGACTAATCTGAACTGGAAGGGATCCACAAGGATCATCGAATCCATCTCCTGGCCCTGCACAGCACCATTCCCAAGAGTCACACCATATGCCCGAGAGCATTGTCCAAACTTCTTGAACTCCATCAGGTTTCGTGCTGTGACCACTTCCCTGGGGACCCTGTTCCAGTGCCCAGCCAACCTCTGAGTGATGAATCTTATCCTAATATCCAACCTAAACCTCCCCTGACACAGCTTCAGGCCATTCCCTCAGGTCCTGTCATTGCTCACCACTGAGAAGAAATCAATGACTGCTCCTCCTCTTCCCCTCACAAGGAAGTTGTAACTGCAATCTGTTCAGTCTCCTTCTGGCTGAACAGACCAAGTGCCCTCAGCCGCTCCTCACACGGCTTCCCCTCAAGGCCCTTCCCCATCCCCGTGCCCTCCTTTGGACACTCTCTGACAGCTCAATGTCTTTTCTGTATTGTGGCACCCAGACCTGCCCCCAGCACTCGAGGTGAGGCCGCCCCAGTGCAGAGCAGAGCGGGACAATCCCCTCCCTTGCCCGGCTGGTGATGCTGTGCCTGATGCCCCCCAGGACACGGGTGGCCCTCCTGGCTGCCAGGGCACTGCTCACTCATATTCAGCTTCAACCAGGATCCCCAGATCCCTTTCCTGCACTCATTTCTGCTTTCTAGCCTGTCATTCCTCAGTCTGTCTGTACATCCAGAGTTGCTGCATCCCAGGTGCAGAATCTGGCACTTTCCCTTGCTGAATTTCACATGGTTGGTTCCTGTCCAGTCCTCTC